>CAOLHI010004587.1:0-122844 GCA_948474755.1 Ctenosaura bakeri
GGGGATGGGATGGAAAATAGTGGGCCAGCCCCACCTCCCCCCAAACGATATTCCTTCCACACCACGTGTTGATCCCTTTCCAACACAAGTTGCAAGGAAAGGGCACACACTGAGAAACAAAATTGGGCAAAGTGCAGCTTTCAAGATGTTCTGTGACTGAGACTCCTCTAATCAGCTCTTGCCAATGTAGGGAATGGTGAAGAATGCTGGGCGTAGCAGTCCTACAAGATATGGTGGGTGGCATTTTGCCCACCCTAGTTGACAAGGACTTGTATAGAATTTCTTACTCCCACTAGTTTTTACAATACTTGCAGCAAAGATGAGTGAGAAAAACTTGGGGGGGGGATCTCATTTTTACTGAAAATTAATTTTATACATCATTCCATACTTGTAGAAGATCTGAAAGGTGTACTATGTACTACCCTGTAATATCCATAACATATTGTTTACATTTTAAAGCATTTTAACAGTGGAAAGGGGTGATGGTAGTTACTTCAGCTCAATCCAAAGTAACTTTTGAATGTGTGGAGACTACAATGTGATATAGAGATGGAGCTGTGCCTGCCGTAGGGCCCTGGCCCAACATTCAGGTCTGCTGCAGTGGTGCTGTATTTGCTTGGGACTCGATCCCTAATGCACGGGCCTTTTGCAAACATGTCTTCATCTGAGTGATTAAGCAGTGTTTTAATGCCGTATTTTCTTATTATATTTTATAATCTTAAGTGGTATACCATATATGCAAATAAAACAATAGCGAAATCAAAACCTGCAACCCCATCCGGCACAGGTATATGCCACAATTCCTAGACCTGGAAACCCCTCACCCAAGTTTTAGTAGACTGACCCTCATCCAACCAACTGCTGTGCCCAAACAGAGATAAAATGTTTTATATGTGACTCCTAAGTCTGGGAATCACTATATGGCAACCTATGAATACACATACACACACCCCTAACACACAGGGATGTGATCTCACTCTCTCATTACTGGGTATATTCTTGGGACACAAACAGATATTTATTTAAATCAGGCTTCTGAGAGCACCATCCTAACTGCAAACGCTTAAAAGCAATTTCTGCTGAAAACGGTGAGACTTTCCTACAAAGAAATGTGGTAGGATGGAAGTCTGAATATTCAATAAATATCCTTTGGCTTTACATTTTTTACAGATCCAAATTCAGCCAAAAGTTATACCTTCACATTTCTTCACAAAATAGTCAGGGTAACTTCCTGGTATGAAAAATAGCACTTAAAATATATTAATAGTTCCATTAGAGATATAGGCTAAAGTTATATAAAACATAAATGTGTACATTTCACCTTTCCATGAAAAAGGAAAAAAAAAAGATAGAGGCTTGGTCCATATAAACTGTGAGTAGACTTTAAGGGATTTCTTGCCTCCTCCATCCCAGCACAGCAGCCTGAAAATCCCTTTTTGGGAGGCTAGGGGCATTTCTGGGCAGTTTGGTTAGTGGGGAAAGCAGGCAGTAGAAGTTGGTGACTCCCAACCAGTTTATGAACTGAAAGGCCTTTTTATTTAGGAGGCCATGAATGCCTCCACACTTATGTTCTCACACTGAACTTCATACAATGATGGATTCATACTTTCTTCAACTTCAGCAAAGGTGGACTAGTATTTTTATACCTAGGTCTACTCTTTGGTAAGTATGTCAGTTGTTGCCATTCGTTGGTTTTAACACAATAAATCCAGCCATCACCTGTAAATAAAAAAAGATCCTCAGATTAACACTATTTCTTTTGTTAAAAAAATCATTGATAATTATTGATAAACAGATCAAATTTTGTGATCAATGTGAAAGAAAGACACTGAGTAGGAATAACCAGGATCACCTTTGTCTAGGACCTGAGAACAGCTTGTGTTTCACCACTAAGGTTTGGTTTTCCCCCCCACTTTAAAACCTGATTTTCATGCCGTATATTCACTATTTGTTCCTGAAACTCTTCTTCCATCTTCTATTTTTTTGAATTACGAAACCTTAAGTTGTGAGCTTAAGAAATAAAGAGGTATATTGAAAAAATAAAAGATTTCAGACATTAATTTCAACTTCAGTTGCAAGTGGGCTTTTGTGTTAGCCAGTGAGAGGCAGTGGTTTCACTCTGAAAGGTGAAATCCAGTAGTTTTTTTTTTAAAAAAAAAAATAGGGCAAAATGGTCATCTGTAAGGTGCCCCACATAATATGTGGCACAGGGAGGAAAGGGCGAGGATGACGGTAGATCCTGGAAACTAGTGGGTTTATTTCCTATAATTTCCCCATCAGTTCATTAGAGAACACTAGAATATCAACATTCTAATTTATTAGAATGTCTAGTCATTATAGAATATTAACATTCTAATTCATACACTAGGGTATCGACATTCTAGTTCACTGGTCTCATCAGTTATAGCTTGCACCTTCTTTGTACCACAGCTTCAATAATTCTGGGGGAAAAAAAAACTACTTACTTAAGGGCACATTGTCTGAACTCAGCCCACCAAACAGGAAAAGTCTGTCATCTGTTACAGAGGTCAGCGTGTGCCATGATCTGCCTCTTGGTTTTTCTCCATTCGTATTAATTCTAAGGGGAGAAAAAAGCAACCGAAAGAAGATGTCATTCATGAAACAAACAAACCATGATTGGGTTGAAAGATTAGTACATTTGTGAGGCACAATTATCCTCAGAAACCAGCACTCAGCACTGGCTATGAGTGCTTGCTTATTGCATGACAGCAATTGAGGGTCTTTTTGCTACGTTTCTAAGTGTGTGAAAGCTGGGACACAACCTTCTTTTCAAACCCTCTTCAGTCTGCAGTGTGACTGAGCTAGAAGACAAACAGTAAGCAGCAAGCAGCACTTCCCAATTTACACTCAAGGAAAACACATGCCTGGCCACGAACCCTGATTTTAGTGTTACAAGTTAATGGACAGCATTCTAGTTTTCATTACCATCCTGCTTTTCTGTGTACCCTTGAAATCCATGAAAATGCCAAAATCTACTTCATTTGTCTGGGCATTCCTCCTGACACTCAAAACAAGATTAGAGGGTGTATAGCAGTAGGAAACTGAACAAATCTTGTAAGAAAAACCCATGATAGAAGGCACACAACAACAAAGCCAAAACGTTTAAACATAAATAACAATAAACTAAGCTTTTTTTTAGAAAAGCCATCTCCCAGAGCACTGCAATTTAAAAAGAACACCACCACCACACATTTTAGGCTTACTTCTAACCAGTTTTCACAAATTTGAGACTACTCATCAACAGAAGAATAAATAGGGTAGTTCAACGAGATATCAAATGGATACTTCCATATACAATTCAAAGAAATGTACATGTGCACTGGCAGAGGTACCTGCTGGTGACCAGGAGCTGCACTGCTTTTGGAACTGCCCTCTGCCACCACCCCATTTAAAAAAAAATCTGGCCCCCACATGCTCCCAGCACCTCCTAGGAGGTATAGATACAATTCTGCCACATTTGGGACCCCGAGACATTTTAGGTTCTGTTGTTGCATGCCTTCAAGTGGTTTCTGACTTATGGCAACCCTAAAGTGAAGCTACCATGAAGTTTTATCAGCAAGATTTTTCAGAGGGAGATTGTCATGGCCCTCCTCTGAGGCTAAAAGAAGGTGACTTGCCCTGGGTCAGCCAGTGGGTTTCCGTGGCCAAGTGGGGATTCAAACCCTGGTCTCCAAGATGTGCAATGCTCAGACCAGTATGCCACACCTCCTTTCCTAGTATTTTCTTGGCCAGAATTCTTCTTCACTGGCTCTTTATGTCTAGGTTTTTTCTCCAGCAGGAAGTAACCTATTGGGAGCAAAGAAAACTCAGAAAGGGCACCAAAACTTGAGCCATTTCTGCACTGAACTGTAATAGCGCTATGATTCCACTTTCAACATCTCATGGAATCCTGGGGTTTGCAGTTTTGGGAGGGACTCGCCTGCCCCTCTCGAAACTGCACACCCCAAGATTCCATGGCATGTTGAAAGTGGAATCATAGCACTATAACAGTTTAGTGCTGAAACGGCCTTGGAGGGCACCAAAACAGTCTTGGGGTTGGGGGTATGCACCTGCAGGCTGAACTTCCTTGCTCCCCCCCGCCACTGCCATAAAGCTGTAACACTGCTTTCTACAATAAATGAACTATCATGCTACATCATCTTTTTTCCCCCAGTGCAACTAACAACAATTTCTTCAATATAAATCCATCACTCACATAAAAGTTTAAAGGGAAAAAAGGTACCAGGCAATCGTCAAAACTAAATTATGAATAGATTTAACAAGACTTGGTACATAGATGGAAGAAATGACACAAGGAAAAACTTACTTTCCGGACCACACCCAGGTATCTAAGTTTAGAGAATACAAATCATTCATCCTTGTTTGCTGTTAAAAAAAATTAAAAGAGCAAATGTGACAATACAATCTTCCAGAATTTTTTTTTACAAGAAAGCAGAATACAAGATCCAGTCTGACCCAATTCAGAACACATAAACTGCAACCTGAGAGGCATGCTGTTTTTAACCTTGGAGGTAAGCATAGGCACAGAAGCACTGTATTCTAATCTTCCTAAGCAAGGCTGCATTTGTTGTTAATTGCCCTCAAACCGGCTCTGACTTATGGCAGTCTCATGAATTATCAGGAAATTGAATCTATATTACATGTAATCTTTCGTTGTAGTTTCTACCAAGGGGCTAGGGAAGACTTATTATATCCCATTACATGACGCTTCCCTGGGCGCCCCTTAGAGTCTCTAATGGTCATCTTATTGCAAGGTTCTGACAAAGAGCTTACTCTTCAAGTAGCAAAATTTGTAAACTTAGCTATGTTAACTAGATCTTCCTTGTCTGTGTAAACGAAATATTTGCTTATCTATATTGTACGTTACCATTATCATTTTGACTGTATTTTCTCTGGTGAATGTGAGCCACTATATTTATTTATATTTGTATTGTTTTAAAATGTTTTTAACAAGTTGTTTTAATGGTCTATTGACTGTAATAAAATGAAATGAAATGAATGAGGGAACTCCAAGTGCTCTGGTCATATCCTGCCCTCCTCAGGTTCTACAAATTCACAGCTGTAACTGTGAATTCACCTGAGATGACATCATCCTCTTTTCCTGCTTCCTTCAACTATACCAACTAGTACAATCTTTTCTAATAAGTTATGTTGTCTCATGACACGACCAAATTATCATAGCCTCAGTTTAGTCATTTTGGCTCCTAGGAAGAGTTGACGCTTGATTTACTCTTGGAGTCATATTTGTCTTTTCGGCAGTCCATAGTATCTGTAGAATTCTCCCCCAATGCCACATTTCAAATGAGTTGATTTTCTTCTTATTAGCTTTCTTACTGTCAGGCTTTCACATACATACAGAAGAAGCAAGATATACATATTTTTTCTTTATTCTACCTGGGCACTGGTGCTTTAGCTTTTCTCAACCAAAACAGCCTAACTATGATATAGGTACGTTTGTGTGATTTGCTTGTATTTGATGATGGTATACAGTCTGTGGACTATTTCTCTGATAACATAGTTGATGAGATACAATCTTCCTAACATATACCTTCACAGTTCTGCAACTTTGTTAGTTCAGCAACAAATGAGTGGTCATCCTGGGGCCTCAAGCCCCTTTAAAAATGTGCATAGAAAAGAATCATGCACGGCTATTCTCCTTCCCTCCCAATAACACTTCAGTATTTCCAGCTCTGATTCTATGGTTTCAGTTATCCTATCCCATTGGTTTAAAAAGTTGTGCCTGTTCCCTCTGCTGAATTAAAATCACACCACTCCTCCTACTTTTTTTTTTTAAAGGAGTGAACATTAAACAAATACAAACCAAAACCCGTCCTCCAAATACGTAGCCTTTATTTCCCAGGACAGCACACGAATGTGCTGCTCGAGGCTGAGGTGGGTCTCCATGCTGCAAGGAAAGATGAAAAGATACAAAAAATTTCAGAATACTTGTATCAGTCCAAGTGGTTAGCAGAGGAAATGCAAGTCCATGGCCATTTCCGCACTAGCTTGTTATAGCGCTATGATTCCATTTTCAACATCCTCTGGAATCCTGGGATTTGTAGCCGGCCGGCCCCTCCTGAAACTGCAAACCCCAGGATTCCAGAGGATGTTGAAAGTGGAATCATCGCGCTATAATAGGCTAGTGCGGAAATGGCCCATGTCTGGAAGGTAAACAGATGATAACCAAAGAGGTCCAAAATGTGCCAAATTAGACTTACTTTAATTGTTGGCTGATACCAGGTTTTTGTAGTGGTGTCAAAAACATGAACATCATTGTGCCATCCCCAGAACATCTGGCCTTCCTAAAAGAGAACAGAATTGGCAGACTGAGAAGACCAGCTAAAGACATGGAAGATACAGCTGCTGTAGACCACTAGTCATGAAGGCTATACATTATGATGCTACATGCTTCTGAGTGACAGCTGTTGCGGACCATAAGTGGGAATGCCTGTGGCAACCATGTATTGCTTGTGGGCTTCCTATACACAGCTGATCACTGCAGGAACTGAGTGCTGGACTAGATGATCCTTTGGTGACTCTAGTCTTTAGTACCTCTAGCCCACCTCTCTTCATGTTCTTAGAATAATAAAACCATTGATAATGTTAAATCTCTTACCCAAAATGCGTCATGAACATCAAAACAGTCACTCAGCTCATTCTGTTTCCTACAACCATATCCACCAAAATAGATTAACCTGAAAAAATCAGAAGTAAAATCACCAATAAATTCCTTCCCATTAGATGTAAATGGTCTGTTAGTTCTGTCTAATTATATAATAGTTTGTTGGCACTCCCTGCAGCACCTTGTGTTCTCTTTGGGCATAACCCTTCACCCTACATGTTCAAGGAGCTATTTGGTCAGGCTATTTAGCTTAGGAGGTTTATGTTACCAACATGCTAGTGTGCCTAAAAGGTAAAAAAGTAAGACCAAATTTATACCCAAATCACCAAATTTTTGTAAGTGAGTGATAATGGCAGCCATTGTCACTTAAGAGAATTTTAACATTATCTTTGGCTATAAAAACTTACAGAAAACTTAAGGGCTGTTGTTATCAGCAGGATTCCCATTTTATAAGTGAAAGAAATGAAGTTTGAATAAATTAACAGAGCTGGCAAAGCTTATCATGCCATACTATAAGAACTGCAATTTGATCTGCTCCCCAGCTAATGCCACCTCCCCATTTGTGAAATCACTTAAGACAAATTACCTGTCTTTATACGCCCAGCAGGCAAGTTTGTCTCGTGGTGTAGGAGGCTGACCTTTAAAGTCTCTGATTTTTTTCCATAAATAGGTTCCATCTCTTGATCGCAAATTAACATAATAGAGCTTTAAAGGAAATTAGAACACTTTCAACATATAGCAATATTCTGGGGAAAAAAACTGCTAATTGGCATAAATGGTGGCTGGAGGGAACAACTAATAACATTCCTGTCTTTGTTGTTTTAAGAGTAGAGGCTCAAATCATCCTACTTCTAAATGCACTGCAGAGCTAACCATGCTTTTCCTCTGTGACAGATAGCTTTTGTGCTGCATTTAGAACTTGCACTGTCTTTGAATAAAGGCCAAGGTGAGCCCTCCGTCATGAAAAAGCTTATATTTTCAACTACTTACTACTACCATTAAAGTGAAGTTGACCGCAAATTCAAGGTTCAAGCTGTTTTTAAAAAGCACAAGAAAATGAGAGGCAAATTAGGTTCCACCAGAACTACAGTATCAAGCTGCCCATTCCCATTTCTTTCAAAGGGACCAGACTGTCTGATCCCATATTCCTCATTTTAATTGTTGGGGATAAGGATGCCTAATCTTTTCCTACAGGAGTCCCATTACATAAGAAAGGTGGAATACAGATTAAATAATTTTTTTTAAAAAAAAAGCAATCACTCAGATGAACCAAATGAAGACACAGAAAACTTACCACTTTTGCTTTACTTTAGACCATACGTTAATCAGAAACTAATTACTGTGGTGCTCCTTTTTAAAGGGTTATATAATCTAGTTACAGATTTGGGTGGGTATTCCTAAAGATTTGGGACAACAGAGTCTTTCTGCCATCAAAGCTCTGCAGGCCATTAATTTTGAAAAGCAGCATAACGTGGATTTGAATTGATTGGAATGAAGTGTTATGAATAATGATTTACTTGTGATTAGATTTAAGTATGAAATAAAATGTAAAAATGTAGTCAGAAAATCCTAGGATAGAAAATAATTTGAAACATATAGAAATTGGTTGATTGTATTATAAGCTTTTGATGTTTTTATGCAATCTGGAAAAAGGAATATGATAAGAGGATTGTACGAGTGTAAACAGACAGAGTTTTAATAAAAAAAGAAAAGAAAAAGAAAAGCAGCATAACATGCTGGGTCATTGTTCACATTGAGATGCATACATTTGTTTGCTTCCAGTGAGGTTTGGTGCTTACAAACACATTTCACATTTCAAACATCAGCCCCCTCTGCATTTATGGCAAACCATTTTCGAAACTGGGCAGTAGTTTAAAAGGACATTTGTGATTTTATGTTGAAGGTGCTGCAGCTGAAAGTAGTGGGGGGAGAGTATAAAAGTCCACTGGGTGTGTTCAAACTAGCTCTTTGGACCCTGGTTCAGTGCGTTTAAAGCTGTATCTCTGCTAAAATAAATCCAAAACTTTATTCTGAAGATTAAACACATAGTGTCCCTAGTGCATTACTTAACCTTCAACATTGTGCATTTATAAAAATAAATGCATTTATAAAAATAAAAGAGGCCAGTACCCGATTGCTGTACCCTTTGTCATCAAATCCTCCAAAAAGGTAGAAGTTTCCATTAATGCAAGACCCACAACTTCCAGACGTGGATGGAGGTAACTCCCCTTCCATTAAGTGCATTGACCTGCAGGTCAGCAAACACAAGAAATTTCAACATTTTACAAATTACATGATTGACAGGACAGACCCATGACAGTTAAAGTTGATCAAACTGCTATAATTTTGCAGTGTGGATAGACTGTTAAATATGCAAGTCATGTCTTACACATGGAAACAAACATTTCTCATAAAAGCAACATTACTAAAATATCTAGTAAATTAAGGAGTGACTATTATTAATTAATCAACTAATTACAGTAAGATGACACACTTAAGAAATACAACCATTATTAAGAAATGTGTATTCCCTCCTACAGGATGTATTTTAAGTATCTCTGAAAGATTTGGCTATTCCAAATTGCTTTGGATCCAGTAACAGTACTGTTTTATCATTTTAATGGCTGCTGTTTTATGCATTATTTATGTTAAAGGATCACAAGTGTACATTTTTAAATGCCTTTCAACTGAGAACCAATTTTGTCGATCTTTAGCCCTGAAAATCACCTAAATAGATGCAATAAACCTGACGTATATAATTAATTAAAAAAAAATTAAGTCCAAAAAGGAACACACTGTGGTAATAACAATCATGTAAAAACACATGTTTCTACATGGCTTGCTGTATATTTTTTTACTGGATACTGAGTAGTATTCACAACTGGATTAATTTCCATTTCACTTCATTAAGCCAGGCTCGGGTTGCTGCTGGAATGTATTATTGGGTTTACTGTATTTTACCTGATATTTGCAATTTGTGATGTTAGATATTAGCAAACTGCAACACTGTAAACATAGTAAATATTATAATAAAAACAGCTAATGAAAAATAATGTTACTTACCATAATCCACTGTCCATTTCATAGATCCAGAGCTCATCATTAGGTAAATAAACTTCATTTTCTTCAACTGACTACAGCAAAAAAGGCAAAGAAATGTTTCATTAGTTTCATTGGAAATGTTCATTTTCTATAGACCTTTCAAAATACTTTACATTACAAATTCTAGCTGCTCAGTAAGTGATCTGGACTGCTGAAGAACACAACAAATAATATTCTCTTTATATATCAAGGAGTTCCATGAGCTCTAAGAGCCACACAACACTAAGTTCACCTCACTGCCACAAACATTATAGATGTTCATCATCTCACAGTACAGAAATTGATGAGTCCTTCCGGTGAATGAAAGCCTTATCATAACAGATAGGCAGCAAAAGGATGTGACAGATTTCTCGGGTAAAAAAGATGACCTTCAACACTTGACTGCAGGCAACAAAAGTCCTTTTTGATCACCTACTATAAAAGCTTCATTCCAGGTGGGAAATGAGCTAACTGTGATTTGTTTCCTTGTGAAATTATATTTTCCTTCTTTTCTTGTGAAAAGCTTCCTTCTTCCTTGTGTATCACTTCAGACTGCAGGAGGTGACATTTTTTAATGTTTCCACATTTTTTAAAAATTGATGATACTACTACTATTAGTAGCAGTAGTAGTAGTCATAGTAGTAGTATATGGCATTTTAGGTCATCACCAACACTTTGACTTATGCCCAGAAACAGACCTGCAGCCAGTGGAGCTCCTGCAACAAGGGACTTGTATACTCCCCAAACCAGCCCCTCTCAGGAATCTGGCTGCAGCTCTTTGGACCAACCGAAGTTTCTGAGCATTCTAAGGCAGTCCCATGCAGAGTGCACTACAGTAGTCCAAGTGGGGTGTAACCAAGGCATGTATTATTGTGGCCAGATCCCACTTCTCCAGGAACGGGTGCAGTTGGCGCACTAGCTTTTAACTATGCAAATGACTTCTTGATTGCTGTTGAAATCTGGGCTTCCGGTTCAGGACTGAATCCAGGAGTACTGTCAAACTGCAACTCTGTGTTAGCAATGGAAGTGTAACCACATCCAACATAGGCTGAATCTCTATTCCTAGATCTGTCTTTCAAATGACCTCTGTCTCATCTAGATTAAGCTTCAGTTTCTTTGTCCTCATCCAATCCAGTACAGCTTCCAGTACCTGTTTAAGACAGAAACAGCTTCCTTGGACTTAGGTTGAAAGAAGTAATACAGCTGAATAGCATCAGTATAATGGTAGCCCCGTCCCCTAAATTCCAAATAATCTCTCCCAGCAGGTTCACACAGATGTTAAATAGCATAACCCTGAGAGACTCTGCAGGCCAGTGGCATCGAACAGGAATCCCCCAGCACCACCTTCTGTGAGCACCCCTCAGGGAAAGAAGATAGCTGCTGCAGAACAGTGCCTCGAAGTCCCATCCGTGCAAGGTGACCCAGAAGGACAGCACGCTCCATGGTACTGAAAACTGCAGAGAGCTCCAGTAGAACAAACAGGGGCAGACTCCCCCATCCAGTTCCCAGCATAGCTCACACAGCAAGGCAACCAAAGCTGTCTCTGTCCCATAACCAAATGGACCTAGACAATCTACCTTATCCAGGAACCCCTGGGGCTGAGAAGCCATCACGCACTCTAGCCCCCTGCCCAAGAATGGGATGTCAGAGATTGGCTAGTAATATCGAGTATAGTAAGATCGAAGGAATTCTTTTTTTCTCAGAAGGTCTTACAACGTCCTCCTTCAAGCATGTCGGGACCTTGTCTTGTTGCAAAAAGGTATTAATTACTCCCATTATCCACTCCATCAGTCTTGCTTTGGCCCATTTAATAAGCCAGGAAGAGCCAGGGTCTAGGACACATGGGGTGGCTCAGTTCTCCTGGGATCATGTGCACATCATTGGGCTGCAGAAACTGAAAAACATCCATCAGCACTGAACAAGGCGGGAAGGGGGCAAGCTTACATCCTTCAGACTGTATCAACTCTGACATTTTTATATATATACAAAACCTCTGGTGTCTAAGTCAGAGCAAATCCGAGTATTATTTTTTTCTGCATAGCATTGGGCAAATTCTTTGCAGTGGGAATAGTAATAGCAGTAATAACATTAACATCCAAATCAGTGGTGGTCCAAAACTCCAGGCAACAACACCTGGTAGACTGTGAAGCTAGGACTAATAATAGCAATAATTCTTGTTATTGTAGCTATTGCTATTGCCTTTGTTTATTGATGTGGTGTGCCTTCAAGCACTTTCTAACTTGTGGTGAACCTAAGTGAACCCATTATGGGGTTTTGGGAGGCTGAGAGTGTGTGACGTGCCCAAGGACACCCAGCAGGTTTCTACAGCCAAGCAGTGAATTCAACTCTGGTCTCCAAGCTGGTAGTCCAACACTCAAACCACTATATCATGGCGAACTCAAGTCAGTTTATAAATTAACATATAGCATAGTTAAATCATACAAAAGATTCATATTAAAATTGAGTTAAATTATCAACATTTATTAAATATTAAAACATACTGTTAAATATGTACAGTGGGCCTTCGGTATGTGATAGGATTTGGTTCCAGGATCACTGTGATTAACAAAATCTGTGGATGCTTGAGTACCACTATGAACAATGGTGCAGTAAAACTATGTCTCTTATATAAACTGGAAAAATTAAAGTTGGGTTTTATTTTACTTTTTGCAACATTTTCAAGGTGAAAATGTTGAATCTGTGGATACAGAATCTGCAGATACAGAAGGCCAACTGTATATTCTCTACAGCACTTCAATTCTGCATGTCCAGATCAGATCTGACCTTATTCCCAAATCAATTTTCTCTGCAGGCAAAACTCCCAAATCAAGGAAGTTTCAAACCGTACGTAGTGAGCCAACCACTCAGTACTGTATCCAAAGAAGTGGGCGTATATTCATGAAAGCTCATAAAAACCAGTTAGGGCCTTTCTGCCCTACACTGTTAAAATGCTATTATTCCACTTTCAACCTCCTGTGGAATTCTGGGGTTTATAGTTTCCTGAGGCCAAAGAGCTCTCTGGCTGAGAATTCTAAAGGCCCCTCCCTGAGTTGCAAACCCCAGGATTTCATAGGAGGTTGAAAGTGGAATAAGAGAACTATAAGTGTGCAGTGTGGAAGCACCCTTAGTCTTAGGCCATTTCCACACTGGGCTGTTAGAAGCGCTATGATTCCACTTTCAACATCCTATGGAATCCTGGGGTTTGCAGTTTAGGGAGGGGCCAGCCGGCCCCAAGCCCCAAGATCCCATAGGATGTTGCAAGCGGAATCATAGCGCTATAACAGTCCCGTGTGGAAATGGTCTTGAAGGTGCCAGGGTCTAAAAATCAGAGGCACCAGATCCTGCCTCATCCGATCTTGGGTGCTAAGCAGGGCCAACGCAAGTTAGTACTTTTATGGGAGACCACAAACAAATACCTGGTACTATGGGCTGTATTTCAGAGAGAAACCTCTGAGGGGCTCTTGCTTAAGGGAAAACATTGTGAAATTCATGAAGTTCCCGCTAAGTCGACTGGTGACATGCACACACACTTAAAAGTGCTAACGTGTTTATTCTTTTTTTCCTCCTCAGCCTGCCTTTCCAAGTCTCTCTGAGGTATTTTTACAAGCGCCAAGGGCGGGTAAACAGGTGGGGGGTCGGCTACTGGCCTGGAGGAGCCGGCGACCAATCAGCGTCCGAGTTGGAAGGCGAGGTCGCTCCCCCCTCTTTCCTGTTCCCGCCCATTTCGCTCCTGAGGGCGAGAGCGGCTCCCGAAGCAAACTCGGGCGGCCCGAGTGGGCGGGACGGCCTCCTTCTCTTCCTTGCCACGCCCCCCTCGCTTTCCCACGGCGGACAAAGCGTCGTCTTCTCTCCCGTAAACAACGTTTATCAGGCCCTCGGTTGGGTTTAACCCCTCACGAAACCCGCCCGCCCGCGAGGCCCCGTCCAACTCCCTTCCTTACCACGTATCCCCCCACACGTAGAGGCACCCCCCGTCCACCACGGCGCAGTGCCCGCTCCGCTCCTCCGCCACGGAGAACTGCTCGAGCAGAGGCGAAGGGGACGCGTCCGCCGCCATCTTGGAGCGAGCGGGAGCTGGGCTGAGCGACGGCGGGCCTTCGTTCCCTCAGCAACCGCGCTTTTTCCCGGCGGCCCTACGGAGGCGGCGGGAGCGCGCGCGCGCGGTCGGGCCGGCGGAGAGCTCGGGGTCGCGCTTCTCCCTGTCGTTGGCGGGAAGCGAGGAGAAGAGCTGAGGGGATTCTTTTTTGTCGTTTTTCTCGCCTTTTCCGTTATTTAAAGCAGATAATTCAGACTACACGCGCATCTTTTTTAAAGTCAAACGAACACAAACCCTGTTTTGTTGTTGTGCGTCTTACAAGTCGATTCGGACTTATGGCGACCCTAAGGCTGCTTTACTCCTCTTTTTTAACACTGTGTAGCCTTGGCATTTTCTTCACAAGAGAATCAGTAGGTTTTCTACACGGAAGCAACTCATTTGTGACAAGATTTATTAACAAATAGAACCAACAGTTGCTGTGGCTGCCTCATCATGAATTTTGTTTTCCCGAAACTGGCACAAAATTAGAGTAAATCTACTAAAACTAGGGTCAGACTTAGGCGACTGCATTCTGGAAGGAATCAAAAAGCTGTCATTAGACTCATTTAGCTAGCCACCAAAATGTGAACATTCGTTTCTAAATACATATTTTTAAAAATTCTGTTTGTTGAGAAGAATCCAAAACCAACTACGTTCAGTTAACGGACTTACAACTAATAAACCGCTTTCACTTTTTTGAAGAAGATGGTATGGTAGAATTGTAGGAGAAATTTGCTTCTTCCCTTGAGTTCAAGCATAAGTGAATTTTCCTTGAGAAATTGAAGTCTGCTTTTCTTTGTGATTCCTAAGAAGTTAATAAAGATGCCACTTTTAAAAATTTTCATTTTTCCTTCAACGGCTCCACCTTACTTTATGGCCAACTAAGCTTTGCACGTTAGAACACAGCCATGGTACTTATGTGGAAGAAGTAATTCCATTTAAGGCATTCCAACAGGCACTGATAGCTTCCATGTCATGTTCTGAGCCCTGCACATTGCAATTCTTTCCTGCACTCTGGATGAGTCCCTGGATAAACCCATTGACTTGCTGGAGTTTCAGCTGCAGGAGTTCCGCTTGCTCCTTCTGGAACAACTTGAAATCCGCCAGCTGCTGGCTGATGACCTCCACCTCTACCCCCAACACCATTGCAATGCTTCACTCTCTTCTGCGGCTGTTGTGTGGTTCACCTCCTTTGGTTTGCTGCAGAAACCCCTGACACGAGCCAGAGTCACATCCACTTGCTCCAGGCAACTTTGGCTTCTCTTGGTTAGTTTGCCACATTTCTTGTTTATGGTCTTCAGTTCGAAGTGTTTCAGCCCAGTGAGGTCATGGCTTCTCTCATTCTCCAGCATCTGCCGGCACTTCTTTTCAGAAGCTTGTATGTCCAACCTTAGCTGTTGAAGTTTGCCCAGGAAGTCATGGACATCTTCTGCCTGGGACTGGAGATTGTCCACGTCCCTCCCAACTGGGCCCATGCTGTCTAACTCATCATCTCAGTCTGCCAGCTGAGAGAAAATCTCCCAAACATGGTTACTGAACTGTCCAGTCCTTTTGAGCTTGCCTTCCATAAGCACACAACATTCATTTGCCTTTTGCTAAACTGGTTTGAAATCTTGCTGGGTGACCTCTGCTTGGCTCAAGAAATGGGAGGAATCCAAGCCATCTGAAGCATCTTCCACCAAACCCCATCTGAATTTTTCTAGGTAATCTACCTGTGGCCCCAATGGATGAAGAGCCTTCTGCTGGGCTCTTAGTTTCTCCAGGTTCTTAGTGCTACAGACCTGGAGGCTAGAGCCTCATAGATTTCCAGCTGGTGTTTTGTTCCTTTCAATTTCTTCTCAGTGTTCCTAAGACTTTCTTGGACCTCTTTCAGCTGCTGTGACATTTCTTCAAGGGATCCAGTCTTAGCTTGGAGCTCCTCTGTAATAGCATCCATGTTCTGGCTGATCCCAGCTTTTTCATCCCTGACTTCATCTTCATCCATTTGTGATGCATTGATGAGTATGTTGGCAGCACTGTTCAACATCTCTAGAAGGGAGCGCTGTTTCTCCACATTGCTCAGCATGGCCTTTGACCTCAGGAGAGTGGCTTCCAGATGCACCAGATCCAGAGTGACTTCCAATTCCATCATCTTTGACCTGCAGTCCTCCAGCCATAGGAAAAGGTTTTCTAAGTAACGCTGGTACTTCTGAGCCTTCTGCAAGCAATCCTTCAGCTTGGAATGCAGTCCACAATTTGCTAGCTAAACTCCTCTCAGTTGACTTTCAAGTTGGTCAGCTGGCTTTCCAGACTTGCTTTCTCCTTTCCGTGATGAGCCGAGAGAAGTAAGGACTCTCCCTCTGCCATAGTCATCTTGTAGGAGCTGTCAATGTCAGGCGGCGGCTGAAGCAGACACAGAGGCAGGAACTGAGTTTATGGTTTTAGTAATAAAGAAATCAAGAGGTTACGTCACCAAAACAAACAGAGGCAGCAAACTCAACAGCAAGGATTAACCTGGAACAGAAAGCCCATGACACGGGATGCAGATTCCTGGGTGGTAGACGGTTGTTGCCCCGTGCCCAGCTCTCACAGCGTCTGTCTTAAATACACAGTCTTTAGTCCAGCTGGGGCTGATCAAATGTCCGTTGGCTCAGCTCACAGCTGGAGCCCCTCAGACTTCAGGGCCGATTCAACAGACGCTTCTCTTGCAGCCGCTGCGATCTCCGTACCGCCCCCTTCTCCGGCCGCCTCTGGAGGAACGTGGGGGGAGGGTCTGCTGCAAACTCCGGGCTGGAATCAGAAACAGCAGCCTCTGTCGAGCCAGAAGCACTGGTCTCATCTGCTGCAGGTATTGGGTCAGGATCCGGCCCTGGGTCAGGATCCACCCCTGGGACAGCTGTGGGGTGGCTGGCAGGCCCCTCCCTTGACTCTGAAGGAGCCCCCTCTCCCTCCAAGGGATCCTCCCCCTGCTGGGAGTCCAAGTCTAACTCGGAGTCCCCGTCTGAATCGGCAGCACGCTCGGCCTGGCTCATGACAGGAGCCACTGTGTTGGTTAAGGCTCTTTTGCAACTCTTCCTGCTCCTGGATCTGTGACTGCGGTCTCTCCAGCTTGGCCAAGATGGGCCCACTCTGCCTGCTGCCTCACCTGGTCAAACTGGAACTTCTGGAACTGCTGGGGGTTTGCAGGTTGATTCATCCAGTCAGCTGCCAAATCCTCAAAGCCTTTGAGAGGAAGGGCTACCATCTCCAGGTGCTTCTTCAGCTCATCTTTGAGGTATTGCTCCCCAATGAGCACAGATTGCTCCTTGGGCGGAGCCTGGGCCTCCATCATCTCATCTGTTCCAGGTCAGACTGGATTTCACTTGTTTCTTCCAGCTGCTGCTTGATAGTCTGTGGCTGGATGCTGACTGCCAACTGGGTACTCAGGCACTGCGCATCAGCCTTCACCTTCTCAGACAGCTCCTGGAGCAGCGATTGATACTGGGTTCTCTTTGACGATGGCCTGGTCAATTTGGTTGGAGTGCAGGGAAGCAGCTGTGGTGCTCTCAGCTGCCTCCATGAACTGTGTCACCATCTCCCAGTGGTTTCCAGGATGCTCTTCTGCCTGGCCATGTCCTGCTTCAGCTTTGTGTTTGTAGCAAGAGCTTCCTGGATGGAAGCAGAAAAATGGCCATGTCCTCCCACGCAAAGTTTTTCTCTATCCCTGCCATGGACTGAATGAGGCTCTTGAGCCCCTCCTGGACACTCTGCAACTGGGTGATGGCCTTCTGGCAGAGAACTGAGGCTCTCTCATGTGGCAGGAGAGAATCTGGAAATGGCTCACAATGGAATCTGTGGTTTGCTGAATGCCTTTGTGGTTTGGCACTGGCGACTGATGTATCTCCAGGAGTGAGCGAGCTGCCTTCTTAAACTTCTCCACAAATACCTGGTGCTCTGCAAGATCCTCCTGCAGACGCTTGGCAATGGCCAGTTGCTTCTGCACAACAGCCAAGCCAGAGGAAATGGGCTCAGAGAAGAGACTGGCCAAGGCCACCTTGCTCTCTTGTAGCCATGTCCAGAGGAAGTTTGCTACATTCTGGAATTGCTGAGATCGCAGCATGTTCAGGTGAGAACCAAGGGACATGTACTTGGAGTGGAGAGTGCCATATTTCTTGGTAGCATCATCCAGCTTGCTCTTCATTAATGCTTCAGTGACTGAAACCTCTGGCACAGAGAGCCCAGTTGCTGTATCAGCCGGTGCCGCTGCACACCTCTGCATCAAGCACTTTCTGCCTTGACATGATAACAAACCACAAATTTCCTGAGAAGCTGCCTTGCCAGAGAAGTATTGGCTGGAGGGATTCAAGGCTGCTGTCTCCCTCATGCATCTTCTCCAGCTTCTGTTTGGCCTATCCCAGCCAGGCCTCAAACTCCATGTGGTCCCAGAAGAATTTCCACAGCTTGTCACACAGCACCTGCTCTCAATCAGTCAATCAACTTTATTACGGTCACAGACCAGTATACAAGAACAAACAAGATAGAAGATACATATAAATAGTCAATTGGTTAGAAAGAGATATGCAACCATACAACATCATCCTCATAAAACATATAAAATCAATCAATAAAAAACAATTTGGTACATATAGAATCAATTGGTTAAAAAAGACTATAAGACCATACAACATTTTCCTCATAAAACATAAAATCAGTCAATAAAAGACAAATTAGTGCATATAAATAGTCAGTTGGTTAAGAAGAAGAACAGGTTGCTTACCTGTAACTGTGGTTCTTCGAGTGGTCATCTGTGCCATCATACACTAGGAGCTTTAGCGCCTGCGCGGTAGCGTTCGGAAACTTCTAGAGCTTGTTCGCTTGGCGGGAACCCCTCCCCCACGCCGGTACTGCGCATGCTCCTCCCGCCGAGCAACGGTCTCTCCTCAGTTCTGTCGTCCGCCGTAGAACCTACAGGGACCTGAGAAAGAGGGGAGGAAGGGCGGGTGTGTATGATGGCACAGATGACCACTCGAAGAACCACAGTTACAGGTAAGCAACCTGTTCTTCTTCTTCGTGGTCTCTGTGCCTTCATACACTAGGAGACTGTGTAGCTTACCGGTCGGACGGCGGGTCAGGTCCTACAGCACGGAAGCCAACACCTCACGTCCAAACCGGGCATCTCTGCGCGACCGGCAGTCGAGCCTGTAGTGGCGCACGAAGGTCGATGGTTGGGACCAGGTCGCCACACGGCAGAGTTCATGCAGGTCAACTCCTCGCAGGAGGGCCGCAGAAGTAGCCACCGCTCTGGTGGAGTGGGCTCGAAGCAGGACTGGCGGAGGCTTCCTCGCGAGCTCATACGCCAGTTCAATAGTCCTCACCACCCACTTGGAGAAGCGCTGGGTGGACACTTTAAGGCCCCTCCGACGTCGCCCATAGCAAACAAAGAGATGCGGCGTCTGCCGGAAGGAAGCAGTCCTGTCCTTGTAGAAGGCCAATGCCCGACGCACGTCCAGGGAGTGGAGGGACCGCTCTAACGGTGTCGTCGGGTTCGGGAAGAAGGCAGGCAGGATGATGTCCTGGTTGAGATGGAAACTGGACACCACCTTTGGCAGGAACGAGATGTCAGGTCTCAGGACCACCTTGTCCCTGTGGAAGACCGTGAAGGGCTCATCGGAACGAAGAGCTGTGATCTCCCCCGCTCGCCTCGCTGAGGTCACCGCCACCAGGAAGGCAGTTTTCATTGTCAGGAGCCTGTCATCCGAGGTCGCCATTGGCTCGAAGGGCGGCTTCGTCAGCTGCGAGAGCACTAGCGAGAGGGACCACGGCGGTAGCGGCGGCGATACCGGCGGGTAGAGATGATGAAGTCCCTTCAGGAACCGCTTAACGGTATCGTTCCTGAAGAAGGCCGAGGCAGCAGATCGTGGCGGTTGGTATGCCACGATCGCGGAGAGATACACCTTCAGGGATGGAAACGCCAGGCCCTGTTGCCGGAGGTGCAGGAGGAAGTGCAGGACGGTTGAGAGCCCCGCGGGCGATACCGGCTCACTCCTCTCGGTAGCGAAGGTCAGGAAGCGTCGCCACTTGTATTGATAGTTGCGACGGGTGGATTCCTTCCTGGCCGCGACGAGGACGGTACCGAGCACGGGATCGTCTAGTGCGATATCCTCCAGGCATGGAGGGCCAGGCGTGGCAGGTCCGGATGGAGGACTCGGCCGCCGGAGTGGGAGAGCAGGTCCGGTGTCGGTGGCAACCGGAGCAGGTCGTCTCGTGCGGCTTGTAGCAGGGGTGCGAACCAATGTTGCCTCGGCCAGTACGGGGCTACTAGGATCGCGTCGGCTCGGTCGGCGAGGATCTTCGATATCGTCCGGCCGAGCAGCGGGAACGGCGGGAACGCGTAGAGGAGTTCCCCGGTCCACGGAAACTGGAAAGCGTCCCCGATGGAGGCACGATCGTGGCCCGCTCTGGAACAGAATCGGCGACACTTCGCGTTTTCCCTGGTCGCGAAGAGGTCGATCGATGGTTCGCCCCAGCGGTCCCGAATCAGTCTGAACGCCTCTCCGGAGAGAGACCATTCGTGATGGGATGAGGTGTCCCTGCTGAGGGCGTCTGCCGTGGTGTTCTCCTGCCCGGCCAGGTGAACCGCCACGGGATGCGTGCGCAGGCGAATGCACCATTCCCACAGGTCGAGCGCGATGTCGAGCAGGGTCGTGGAATGAGTCCCACCCTGTCTGTTGATGTAGCAGACGGCGGTGGTGTTGTCCGTCAGAATCAGGACCGTGCGCCCCGCCACGGCATGGCGGAACGCCCGTAGGGCTTTCCAGACGGCGAGCAGCTCCAGCGCGTTGATATGGAGAGCGGTCTCGTCGTCGGTCCATCTGTCGCGGACTCTGAGATCGCCGCAGTGGGCACCCCATCCATACAGGGAGGCGTCGGTCGTTACCGTCACCTTCGGTGTCGGCTGTTGGAAAGGCATCCCTGACATGAGATTGCATCGCGACTGCCACCATCGGAGGGATGAGCGGACGTCTCCCGGCAGCTGCAGTCGGAGTGTCTGTTCGTCTCGCAGGGGGTCGAATATGCGGACGAACCAGTGTTGAAGAGGTCTTGCTCTCAGCCTGGCGAGATATGTCACAGCGGTCGTCGCAGCCATGTAGCCCAAGAGCTGCTGGACGCTTCTCGCAGATAACGTCAGGGCCGTACGAGCGTGAGCGGCGGCCCGGATCAAGGTTTGTGCTCGAGACTCTGGTAGGTACGCCCTGGCGGAGGTCGAGTCGAGCGTCGCCCCGATGAAGTCCAAGATCCTCGCCGGCTCGAGGTGGGACTTCTTCGGATTCACTCGTAGACCAAGGCGGGTCAGGAGTGACAGCGTCATGTGGACGTCGTGGTAAAGTCTCTGTTTGCAGGACGCCACCAACAGCCAATCGTCGAGGTAGGGGAAGACGGAAGCGCCCTTCGTCCGCAGGTAGGATACCACCGGGGCCATGCACTTGGTGAAGACCCTTGGGGCAGTCGAGAGTCCGAACGGCAGCACCTTGTACTGGTAACAGGTGTCGTCGACTGCGAAGCGGAGGTACCGTCTGTGCTGCGGGCGAATGGCGATATGGAAGTATGCGTCTCGGAGATCGATGGAGGCGAACCAGTCCCCTCGATGTAAGAAGGGTAGGATCGACGGTATCGTGACCATCTTGAACCTTTTGGGGCGGATGTAGTAGTTCACCCCTCTGAGGTCTAGGATCGGCCGGAGGGTACCGTCGGCTTTCGGTACCGTGAAGTACCTGGAGAAGAAGCCGGTGGTCTTGGCCTCTTGCGGGAGCCGCTCGATCGCCCCTTTCTGGAGGAGGGATTGGATCTCTTCCAGGAGGGCCGGACTCGACGGCGTGGAGTAGTAAACGCCGCGAGGAGGAATATCGAGAAACTCGATGGCGTAGCCAAGACGGACGATGGAAAGCACCCAAGAGTCCGTAGTGACATACTGCCACTCCGCTAGGTGTCGAGCGAGAGTCGGTCGGTCTCCGAGCGCTGATGGTAGGCTGAAGAGTGGGTATTGCTGGGTCCTGCCAGGCGCGTCAAAACCGAGACTTTGTCTCGGAGGAGGACTTCTTCGACGAAGCCGGGCGCCGCCTAATCGTGCGTCTGGCCGATGAGCCGGAGGACGGTCTCGACTGTCCAGACTGGGCCGAACGCTGGAACGACGAGGTGGAGGATCGTCGCCAGGATGGGCGGAAGGTGGAGGCCCTGCGGGCCTGCGTGGCCGGCTGCAGCCCGATCTTTTTGGCGGTCAGCCTCGCCTTGACGAGATTGTCCAAAGCTTCGTCTGTGGACGAATTGAATAGGCCTTCACCGTCGAAGGGGAGATCTTCAATCCTCCTTCTGGTGTCCTCCTGGATGTCGGCCGGTCGGAGCCAAGCATGGCGGCGGAGGCCGACGGATCCCGCCATGACCCGGGAGGCAATCTCCACTGCGTGCCTGGAGGAGGCCATCTGGTGGCGAGCGATGGAGATGGCCTCGTTGTAGATCACGGAGGAGGCTTGGCGGATGTCCTCCGGTACCGCCTCCATCGCCGGTTGCAGGCGATCGAGCACTTTCTTCAGGTATGCCGCGAGGCAAGCCTGAGTGTTGGACAGCCTGATCTGCAAGGAGGCAGCTGAATAGAACCTCCTTGCGTAGGCGTCCAACTTCCTGCCCTCTTTGTCCGGCGGGGTGGTGTGTTGCCTGCCGGAGCCCTTCGTCTGCGCGGACTCGACGACCACAGAGTTCGGTGCAGGGTGATTAAATAGATAACCGGCGTTATCCTTCTGCACCCTGTAGAGGTGTTCTAACCGCTGCGGTATCGGCTGAGCCGAGGCCGGTCTATCCCAGGCGGCCTTCACCAGTCTGGATACCCGGGGCAGGAGAGGCAGCGGGGCCGTGGAAGGTCGCTTCTCCTCGAAAACGGAGAAGGCTGGATCGTCATCCTCCGGCTCCGCATCGGCGATCTTAAGGCCGAGGGTAGTGGCCATGCGGAGCAGCATCGCAGAGAACTGGTGGACGTCCTCTGGAGCAGAATCTGGGATCGGGTCCCCGAATCCCAACGGAGGAGACTCCTGGGAGGCCGCCTCAGATACCTCAGACTCCGCACTCAAGTCGTACGACTCCGAGCTCGGTGAGTCCTCTCGCCGCTCGCTTTCCGGCTCCTTCGTAGTCGCCGCAGGTGTTGCCTTCCTAGGCTTCTCCGCAGCCGGGGCGGTGGTAGCAGCAGCGTCCCGCTTGGGATGGCTGACCACTGACTTCACCCTCTTGGTGGTGACCGGGGTAGTCTGGCAGGCTGACGTCGTCGTAGCCCGCTCAGTCACCACCGACTCCGTAGGGCGCGTCGCCGTTGCCGTGACCCTAGGAGGTGGCGATATCGCCCGATACCGTGGTGAAGGCTCCCTCGCCCTATGATATCGAGGGGAGGGAGAGCGGCTGAAGGAGCGGCGGTCCGACGGAGATCGGCTTCGGCGTCGACGGTACCGAGCCTCGTCCCCTCTAGGCGAGCGCGATTCGCGCTGTCGACGAGGTGACCGGGACCTCCGGAAGGTCTCCCAGCGACTCGGGCCACGATGGTACCGATCCCGGTACGATGGTGAATGCGACCGATAGGAGGCCGGGCGCTCTCTCCATTCAGATTCCCTCGCGTACCTGGCCACGTAGGACGCCGAGGTGTATCTGGAGGCAGACGAGCGAGGTTGTTCCTCTCTTGTCTCCCTCGGAGGCGGCGAGGCCACCGGACGTTCGGAAGAGCGGGAGCGGGACCTGAAGGAGGTCGAACGCCGCTCCGGAGAAGCAGAGGGCTCTCTCTGCTGCAGGTCGGCCGACCTGCGACGGCTAAGAGGGCGGTGGCGCTCCTCCACCAGGGTTGGAGGGTCTGCCACAGGCGAGTCCGGGCGCTGTTGGGGAACGTCCTCGATCTCATCCTCCGAGAGGTCGACGGACTCGCCTCGCCCTTTGGAAGGCTGCTGAGTAGGAGGAGGAGTAGGAGGTTGAACGTCCCCAGCCGGGGAGCGCTTCTTTTCCTTCTTCTTCTTCTTCTTCTCCTTCTCCTTGCCCTTGCCTCCGTCCGGAGCAGGGCGCTTTTTTGCAGGCGTCTCCGTAAGGGGAGCCTCAGCCTTCCTCGCCGTCGAGGATCCTTTTGCTGACTTGGCAGCCGCCGACAGCTTCGGGATCCTCGGTAGTGCCGAGATCGGCGTTTTCGCCGGTACCGAGCCCGATACCGACGAGGTGGACGGAACGGCAGCCGCCGATACCGTCGATGGCGTGGTCGTCTTCTTGTCGGCCATCTTGGAAGTGGAGGTCTCGTCTATCGCCCGCAGAGACTGTTCCCAACAATAAGATTTGAGTCTCGCGGAGCGGTTGCGGAGAGTTTGGGGAGTAAAATCCCTGCAAATTGGGCAAGTCCGGATGTTGTGGGACTCGCCCAAACAGAAGAGACACTCCTTATGGCCGTCGTTGAGGGCAACCTTGCGGCCGCAGGACACGCACTTCTTAAAGAGCGCGGACATAAGACGAAGAAACGGCAAACTCCGAAATCCAAAAAGACGAAAGAGAGGTCAAAGACAGTCCGAAAGTCCGTAAAACCGTGAAAAACAGCAAGCCAAGCACGACGTGAGAGGAACAAACTAAAGAACCTTCCGTACGCGGCGGCGGACGAGAAAGAACTGAGGAGAGACCGTTGCTCGGCGGGAGGAGCATGCGCAGTACCGGCGTGGGGGAGGGGTTCCCGCCAAGCGAACAAGCTCTAGAAGTTTCCGAACGCTACCGCGCAGGCGCTAAAGCTCCTAGTGTATGAAGGCACAGAGACCACGAAGAAGAATTATAAAAACATACAAGATCCTCCTCATAAAATTCTCCTTTATCTAATCTACATCACTGACCATCTTGCACCGGATTCTAATGGCAATTGCACAAAACTTAGCTACTTTATAGGATATCTCTGAGTTACGGTCTTAAAGTAATAGTGAGACATAGAACTGTTCCGAGTGGCCTAAAAATCTATTAAGAATGGGGGAGATAAGATTTAATCGTAAATCCCTGTAATATGGGCATTGTAAAAGTACGTGTTCCACAGTTTCCACTTGTTCATTATTACACGGACATTTTCTCTCTAGGAAGGGTATCTTCCGATATCTGCCTTCCAGCAGTGCTGATGGCAAAGCATTACACCGTGCCAAGGTAAAGGCTCTTCGGTATTCAGGGATTTCCAATTTATTTAAATACTTCATAGGTATAGCAACATATCTATTGGAATCACTAATAATAAAAGTAGGAGTGATACCAAGGTCCATTTGACGCTCTATGTCCACTATCCTTTGTTTAATAGCCATTTTGGCTCTATCGTAGCCCAAATTACATAAGGATTCTAGAGAGAAGCCCAAGCTTTGTATTTTAGTAACCACTGTTTGATTCCATCTAGAATGGAATCCATCTTTCAGCACCAAAGAGACAAAGCCAGTAGAAGAAGAAACTAATCTAAGCCAATAGTTTATTATAGTCACCCACATCCTAGACTCTATTTTCATACAGCCTGACTCTAATCTTAGAATAGCATTTGAAACACACTTGGGGGTCTGAAAAATCGCTCTTAGGAATTTTGTTTGTACAAGCTCTAGTGGGGCATAGTTTTGAAAGGGACCCAGCTGGGCGCCATAAAGGAGTTGCGCAATCACTTTTGCCTCAAACAATTTGAGGGATGCTGGTATAAATTGTCCTCCTTTTGACCTAAACATTTTTAGAATAGCCGATGAGCTTCTTTGAGCATTATCTGCAGCATATTTCCCAAGCATTTTCAAACTACCATTTGCTTGTAAGACTACTCCCAGATATTTAAAGCAAGAAACCTGCTCAATTTTATGGCCATCAATATTCTACATATGTTTTTTAGGCCTTTTGGTAAAGGCCATAATTTTAGTTTTTTGATAATTGAGTTCTAATTGATTTGCCCTGCAGTACTGAACTAAGGTTCTCAGTGCTCTTTTAAGGCCAATGGGTGTTCTTGAGAGTATGGCTGCATTGTCTGCATAAAGCAGGATTGAAATATTCCTATCAGCTATTTTTGAGGGATGAAAGTCAATGTTCTGGAACTGAGCCACCATGGAGTTAATATAAAAATTAAATAGGAGTGGGGCTAGTATACAGCCTTGTTTCACACCTTTCTGTATTTCTGTGGTTTTGGTAAGGTGCCCAAGAGGGTTACCTCTTACTTTCATTGTTGTCTCTTGATACAGCATACGAATCAAGTGGAGCAGACGCTTGTCAATTGAGGAGGCCTCCAGCTTCTCCCACAGTAGAACCCGTGAAACAGAATCAAAATCAATAAAGGCAGCATACAATGAAGTCAGGCTACCAGAAGAGTATTTTCTAACCCAATGGCAGCACCTGCTCTTGTTTGAACTGCACCTCTGACTGTGATAAGATGATGGCATATTTGTCCTTCAGCTCTTCCAGCTTTCCCTGAAGCCTCTGGCTCTCCGCTGGGGTTAGGTAGTGTGCTTGCTTGGTCAAGAAGGCATGGGATGACTGTCTGAGTAGAATGACGTCTTGCTGTAAAGAAATAACGTCTTGGTGGTGAAGTAGCCCACCAGGGAATGAAAAACCATCAGAGTTCTGAAGCAGAAAAATTTATTAGACTGCGCAGGGTCCCAGTCAAAAGTGAAACTGAGGACCCTTTGCTCACATCAGAACAGGCATTTATACTTTCCCGAAAGGGTCAGTTACAGGTCGATTACATTAATTAGGTACATCCAAAAGCCAGGCACAGAAAAACAGCACTTCAAGATGATATATGATGTATTTGGTACCAGGTAGAATCAGGGAGGAATTCTCCTCCGGTCACGTTAACTCCCAACCTTTCTCATCCATTAAGCATGACAGAACCGCATACCTGAGATAAGCACATCTGCTGCTAGTTAATTTTCTCCTATTTGTGTACTAAAAGCAAAGCCTATATATGTTAACCCTTTCAGTGGTGGCCAGCTTCTTCCTTCAGTAAGTAGACTGTACCTTTGGGGAGCTGTTTGGACACCCAGTGCAAAATGCATTAAAGTTTGCTCTGATTTTCTTCAAAGTCTTTGACAGGTTTGAGCTTCTCTGTCTGCTGCTGGACCACAGTGCTCACAGCACTCTCAAGCTCCTTCTGAGTTTTCTCCACCCTCTCCTGCAGGGACTGGTACTGCTCCTTGGCCTGGCAGTGTCTTTCCTGCAGGAAGGCCAGCTCCCTGAGGTCCAGCTTCATTTGATTCTCCTCCAGTCACTTTCAAGATGCTGCCAAAGGAGGCTGCTTGTCTGTGCAAGTTCTGCTGTAGATCTTTAATGTAACTTTGCTTCTGTTCCAGGAGAGAGAGCTCCCCCTGCTCACTGCTCCCTGGGGGTCCAGCAGGCTGGTATCAGTGTGATTCGTCCAGGTGCACAACTCCTCCAGGTTCCGGCTACAGATCACCTGCTGTTGGGGAAGGGTGCCCCTTCCAGTAAAAGTTGGTGCATTCAAGCCTCAGGGTGACCAGCTCGTCTTGGAGGCACACAGTCTTGAAAACTAGCTCCTCCGGCTCATAGTAATTTGCATTCTGGAGTATGTGAACATCCACTTGGAATTGGCAGATGAGCCCTTCAGATTCCTGGAGGTACATGACTACATCAGATTTGTACTGTACTGTCTGATCTGACTGCAGCTGTGCTTCACCCAGCTGCAGGGTGTTCCCTGCCAGGCTGAGTTTCTCCTCACAGCTTGGAGTCCAATTTTGAATTTTGTTTGCAATCTGCAGTAGCAGCTCCAACCTTACCATAGCCAGCCACAGCAGCTTCTCCTGCTCCAGCATTTCAATTATGAGTTTGCCCCACTCCTCCTCCACATTGTTGGGGTGGTAGCCCCGGGGTACCTTAAGGTGCATAAATTCAATCCAGGCCTCCAGTAGCTCATATGGCTCCTTAGTGCTTCTTTTTCCTGCTGCTTGGCCGGGATTTCTGTTTCTTTGAAGTGGATGTATTGGTTATACATCAGCTTAAGCTCTACAGGGTTCTGGGGAAAAGATTTGTCTGACATCATTATTTTGTGCTGCTTGACCCAGGGGATGAGTTTCTCCACATAGTATTGGTATTCTAGCCAACTTGTGTCCACTTCAGTGGCATGGATCCCTTTTCCTCCTTCTGGGACTTTGGGAAAGTCATCATAAATTGAAGGCACATGTGTAATCACAGAGTTTTCGTCTGACAAGGGGACATCCACATCTGCATCCAAGTACTGGGTGACCCTGAGCTTCTCAGCAATCTCAAAGGCCTGTTCCAAATTCTCCTGGCTGCTCTGAATCTGAACTCTCTGTATCCACTGGATTGGGCCTGTATCTGTGGATAACAGCATTGGACAACTTTCCGTCATTCCAACAAGATGAGAAGTTGGTGCGCTGTACTCCCATATAACCCTCCATCACTTTTTGTGCCCAGGGGAGGAGCTTCTCTTTGGCAGTCAAGTTCCTAGACTCTCCACTGATGTAGATGTCAGAGATCTGGAAGTGCAAGATAATGGTCCAGAGCAGCCCTAAAGTTGGGGTTCCCGTTTGTTATGTCATCATTGCAAATATTCACTAGCTTCACCTGTCGCTGCTTCAGGCAATCAAGTCCAATCTGTACATTCTATAGCTGGTGGAAGCACATCCAGCCCCCTCTCAAGGCAGTTTGACCCCTGAAAGTGAAGCAGAAAACCAGAGATTAGACCTTCGGTTTGGAAAAAAAAGATTTTATTTCACTGGCGGCAGCCTTGGCTGGGATACCTCCCAAAAGAAACCGAGACCCCCCTTACTTGGGCTAACAAACATTTATACATTTCTG
Organism: Ctenosaura bakeri; assembly: GCA_948474755.1. Taxonomy (NCBI): domain Eukaryota; kingdom Metazoa; phylum Chordata; class Lepidosauria; order Squamata; family Iguanidae; genus Ctenosaura; species Ctenosaura bakeri. Next base: position 28,590 of record CAOLHI010004587.1, read on the forward strand.
TGTGTTATCTTAGAGAGAGTTGAGGTGTCACTAGAAGCGTCAGTTTCGTTTTTCCCTCATACAATAAACAATGAGCTGTTCTTCTGGGCTGGGATATATTTCAAATTATTGTGACAATTCTACTCAGCAAGAGAGCAAAACATTCTTAGCATTTCAGCTTACAGAGTTCTATTGTTTTCTTCAAGCACAGAGAAAGACTGCACCTGCAAAGACAATTTACTGCTTTTCCCACACCTAGTGGTCATCTAGCCTGACCCACATTATTCCTCCACTATAAAAGGACCTCCAGCAGAGAGATGAGGTAGTCTCCATCTTGCAGGTCCTCGTAGAGGTCGTTTTCCAGACCCAATCCTATTCACCAGCTACTCAGATGACAATTCTTTCAGCTGGATCCACTCACCTTCAGAGTCTCTTCCTTAGTCCTGTGCCTGCCCGACTAGCACAGAGCTATCAAACCAACCATTAACTGTTTGTCACCTACATGCTAAAGCCATCAGTCCATTCTGGACTCTATTGTTCATGTTGCTGGAGAGTCCTTGGCCCTCCAGGCAGAAAAAGGGTACTTAAATCCCACATTTTCACTAGTTAAGACGCAGTACATCAGTTGCTGAATGTCACTCTGAATCCCAATGTGTACTGTTCTTAGATGCAAGCCTAAGCCATATCACTGTTTCTTCACTGCTCTTCTAGATTGGCAATTATCACCCATTCCCCTGAAATCTTGCTATCAACCCTTCCTCCCTTTCCTCCAGTTACCTCTTCTGTGAGTGTGTGACTATCTGAATCTTGTGCATGATCAAATTCTCCTCAAATAAAACACATTTTAATTTACCTTTGAACCTCTGGCTAGTTTTTCTCTGCAAGTTCCTCATAAATGTTGGTGGAAAGATCTCCCCAGGCTGCCTGTCTCACAGGTCTCCTAATTTGAGCTAATAATTCCCCACCATCGCACATAGGCAATGGTATTGTAGGCGGACCCTTCAGTCACCCACGTTATGGGGTAACAGTTCCACAGGTGAAGCTTTTGCCTGCATGGAGCAATGGGCATTCCCACTTCCAAGAGCATGTCATGCAATGCAGTCCTTTGCATGCGTACTCAGGACTACAGTGCATCCTGCTGGACATTAGGATTGCAACATTTTGGCAAGAAGTTGTGTTAAAAGCAGTGGCAGAGTGGTTTTCCTTCCTTGCACTTGACAACAGTCAGTCCAACCACGTTTGCTAAGGTTAGGGGTGCAGGACCCCTGCAAAAGTGGAAAAATCGGAAATATCAAAATGTTTATGTGTGTCTGTAGGAAGGGGGCTGAGGCATAATGGGGAGAATGGACACCCAGGATCCAAACCAGGCCAGGGAAAGGAGGGGGGTGGGTTAGTATGGTGGCCCTCACCCTCACCCATCTTTTACCTTGGGCGTGGGGGCCATCGGGAGAGGGCTTGTGGGGCTGATAAATCAGTCTGTGAGCCAATTTTTAGCTAGCTAGTCAGCAGCTAGTAGAGGAGGCAGAGGACTGCGGGAACATTTTTAAAGGGCTGCGCAGGCAGATCAGAGCCACCAAGAGCGAAAGCATCCTTGGAAAATAAGTGTCTGAGGTGGGGGGGCAGGGGTTGGAGAAACTTGCAAATGATCAAATCTGTGAAAGTCAAACCCACAAATGTGGAGGGCTGACTGTATTATAAAGCTTAAAATAAATAAAGACCTATAGTGTCATCTGGCACTCAGGTGGACAGACAAAGGCCATTTCCACACTACACTCTTATAGCGCGATGATTCCCCTTTCAACCTCCTCTGGAATCCTGGGGTTTGCAGTTTAGGGAGCAGCCTTGAGAATTCCCAGCCAGAGAGCTCTTTGGCCTCAGGAAACTACAGTCCCCAGAATTCCACAGGAGGTTGAAAGTGGAATAATAGCACTATAAAAGAGGCCATTTCCGCACTAGCCTGTTATAGCGCGATGATTCCACTTTCAACATCGTCTGGGATCCTGGGGTTTGCAGTTTAGGGAGGGTCCTCAAAGGCTATCCTCAAGGGCCCCTCCTGAAACTGCAAACCCCAGGATTCCAGAGGATGTTGAAGTGGAATCATCGCGCTATAACAGGCTAGTGCGGAAATGGCCAAGTCGTGAGGAAAAGGCCAAAGTAGTGCTATTAAGCGTGTGGCGTGAAAGCGCCTTAAACTCCACAGACTATATTGAGGCTGGCTACTGGGTAGCCCTTTTTTAAAGAAAAAGTTCTGCCTGTAAGACTCTCCCTCACAAAAAGGCCCCCCTTTCCGGCCGACCAAGGTCCGCCTTTCTCCCGCGTCTTTTATCCCGTCAGGGAACGGGGAGAGGGAGGCGGGAAGGAGAGCTTGGTTTCCTCCCTTCCCCAGCGAGGGAGCCCGCCCGGTGGCCGCCGCCTGGCCGGGGCTTGAGGGCGGGACGGGAGGCGGGGAGGCCGGAGTGGCGCGAAGCGTTCAAGATGGCCGCCGCCGCCGCCGCCGCCGAGAAGCTGCGGAGCAAAGTCGGTGCCGCCTTCAAGATGCACGGCCTGCTCCTCCGCCCGTGAGTAGCCGCCGCCGGCTGAGGACGGGGGTCGGACGGAGGCCCTCTGGGGTGCCCTGGCCAGGGACCACGGCCAGGAGGCGACCCCCTCCTCCAATCACATACGTCCCCGGGCTCGCTCTGGGATGCTTCTCCTCTGCGGGAAACCCTCTCCCACCGGGCCTCTGGAAACAACACGCGAGGAACTCAGTCGTGTGAAAAGGCCGACACGCGCTCTAGCGGGGCCTGCGGGGAAGGTGTCTAGCGCGCAACCTGGACACGTGTCTTCTCCAAGGCCATTTCCGCACTAGGCTGTTCTGGCGCTATTATTCCACTTTCAACCTTCTATGGAATCCTGGGGCCTTTCCGCATTACACTGTTTTAGCGCTATTATTCCACTTTCAGCATCCTATAGAATCCTGGGGTTTGCAGTTTAGGGAGAGATTTTTAGAATTCTCAGCCAGGGATCTCTTTGGCCTCAGTAAACTACAAACCCCAGAATTCCACAGGATCTTGAAAGTGGAATAATAGCACTATAACAGTGTAGTGCGGAAAGGCCCCTGGGCTTTGCAGTTTAGGGAGGGTCTCAAAGGCCTTGAGGCCTTCCCTAAACTGCAAACCCCAGGATTCCATAGGAGGTTGAAAGTGGAATAATAGCGCTAGAAGAGCCTAGTGCGGAAATGGCCCAAGTCTGAAGCCTCTGCCTGACTGACTCTTGGGGAGTAAAGCAGGGTGGCCACCTTGAAATCTGGAGGGGGGTCCTATACCCTCCGGGGTTGCACAGAAGAGGGGATTTCAGCAGGTTTTGCCTGTGGCGCCAAGGGGTAACCGGCAGCCCCTGCTGAATTTCACTCTTCCGGACAACCCGTTTTTGCTCCCTCAGTCCTGGAAGTGAGGGTCCAGTGGGAGCTTTCTCTCAGGAAGGCAGAAAAGGCAAAACTTTCCAGATGCTGCGGGACTTTTCCATCATTTCTGTTGCACGGATTAAAAGAGCTGGGTATTGGGTGGTTGCCTCAGCTGGAATGGGAGTGCGGTGAATCCTCTTAATGCTTTAATAACAACAATAATAAATTATAGTGTATATTCCATGACAAAAGCACTAGATCCCATAGAATCATAGAAATGTAGAGTTGGAAGGGACCCCAGGGGCCATCCAGTCCAACCCCTGCCATGCAGGAACATCCTCAAAGCAGATGGCCATCCAGCCTCCACTTAAAAACCTCCAAGGAAGGAGACTCCACCACACTCCCAGGCGGCACATTCCACTGCCGGACAGCCCATCTGATCTTGGAAGCTAAGTAGGGTCCCACATGGTTAGTACTTGGATGGGAGACCACCAACCGATACCAGGGGCTGCAGGTATATTTCAGAGGAAGGACCTACAAAACCATCTCTGAGAAAAACTCTATGAAATTCATGGGGTTGGCCTAAGTAGACAGGTGACCTTAAGGAGCGCACATATAGAGACATTTTGAGGAAGGCAGTGCCATATACTCAGAAATCAGCACATCCTACCCAGTAGGCATGGGGAGCGTGTCCCACGGTACGGTGGGTCTCCTTCTGAGTAGAACATCGCATTCCTAAAGATGACAGCCAGAAGTTCTCATTTTTCAGTATAGTATCTCAAGCACATTTACTCAGAAGCACGTCACTTTAAATTCAGCAGGACTTACTTCCTAATCATAGAATCATAGAAATGTAGAGTTGGAAGAGACCACAGGGGCCATCCAGTCCAACCCCCTGCCATGCAGGAACACCCTCAAAGCAATCCCGACAGATGGCCATCAAGCCTCTGCTTAAAAACCTCCAAAGAAGGAGACTCTACCACACTCCGAGGCAGCAGATTCCACTGCTGGACAGCTCTGACCATCAGGAAGTTTCTTCCTGAGGTTCAGGTGGAATCTCCTTTCCTGCAGCTTGAATCCATTGCTCCTTGTCCTGGTCTCTGGAGCAGCAGAAAACAAGCCCCCTCCTTCCTCTACGTGGCATCCCTTCAAATATTTAAACATGGCTATCATGTTCCCTCTTAACCTTCTCTTCTGCAGACTAAACATGCCCAGCTCTCTAAGTCTGTCCTCATAGGGCATGGCTTCCAGGCCTCTCACCATTTTGGTCGCCCTCCTCTGGACTTGCTCCAGCTTGTCAATATCCTTCTTGAATTGGGGTGCCCAGAACTGGACACAGTATTCAAGATGTGGTCTAACCAAAGCAGAGTAGAGTGGTACCAGTACCTCCCTCGATCTAGACACCATACTCCTATTGATGCAGCCGAGAATTGCATTGGCTTTTTTGGCTGCCGCATCACACTGCTGACTTATGTTCAGCTTGTGGTCTATGAAGACTCCTAGATCCCTTCCACACGTACTGCTATCCAGCCAGTACTAAATTACATTTAGCATCGTAGCAATTTGGCTGCTCACTCTACTCTTCACTCATGTGCATAGGGAGAGATGCCATACAGAGTGAAAAAGTGGGCTCATATCCCTACGGGCTTGTGCAAAAATAAAAACCAGCTAGTCATAAAGGTGCTTCTATGTTCTCGTTTTCCCCTTGCTTCCTTTTTTTTTTATGCTGCAAGAGACTTAAGGTGATTTACTTCTTTGAAAATTACTGTAGGGAGAGAGTGAAGAATGTGAGAGACGCCTAGCACTCTCTCATTTCACAATGGGTGTAATGCTTTGTATACAGTTTGCCTTTTGTATCCACAGATTCTGCACCCACAGATTCAACTACAGCTCGAAAAAAAAATAATCCGAAAAGCAAATCTTGATTTTGCTGCATGCCAGTTACTATGCTGGTGTGTAGGCACTTGGAAAATATGCATCAGATTGTGTTCTGTGGCAGATGTGGGACTGGAATTGTTGTTGTTGTTGTTGTTAATTAATTATTTTACTTGCTATTGCCATGCGCCATCATGTTGGCTTTGACTTATGGGCATCCTATGAATGGGAGACCACCAAAAGTCACAGCACAGCCATGGCTTTCTTGATCAAATCAGTCTATTTATAATGTTCCTTCCAGTTTTCTCAGCTATCGTATTTTCCAGTGAATCATGTCATCTTAGGATATGTCCAAAGAACAGCAGCTCAGTTTATTTTGTATTTCATATTTTTCCCTGCCACAGGACTCTTGACAGTTTACAAAAACTAGGACATAGATTTTTAAAAAAAAAAAAATCATTACTAAAAACAGAAAAAAAGGTAAAATATAATTAAACTAAAAGCAGTTCAAAGCCATGTCTGTTAAGAAGGAAGAAGTATGGATATTATTAAAAACACGTTTCCCCATAAACAGCCAGCTTACTTGGCCAGTAGGCATAAAACAGCTCTGCACCTGCTATTGTGAAGGCAACAAGCTATCCTAAACATATTTGGGGTGTCCGTGTTGGCCATGAAGCAAAATACAACAAAATCCACAAAGCAGTGATACCTTTGTTTAATCAACTAACATAATAATAATAATAATAATAATAATAATAATAATAATAATAATAATAATATTTATATGTATCCCACCTCTCCACATGGATCAAGGCGGCGAACAACATGAAATGCATTATACGTTAAAATACATTTAAAAACTTACCCAATCCTCCCCACCCACCAACCCACCTAAACCAACCCCTTAAAATACACAGCAATTAACAATCCATCAATTACTATTAGCAAAGCAGCAAGACAGTAGATGGGAGGCGATGGAAATGCTAGTCTGGGAAGGCCTGTCGGAAGAGATCAATCTTGACTGCTCAACTAACATTGTCACCTTTTTTGTCTCCTGTATGATTTTTAATATCTTTGCCTGTTGAAGAAGGCAGTGAAGCTTGGTAAGCTTGCATGATACATTTTATGATTCTGAGTTGGCCAAATAAAGGTATTGCTGCTTTGTGGGTTTTGGATTTTGTTGTATTAAGCTATGTCTTATCTATCAATCAGCTTATAAACCTTATGGAAATCTCAAACAGTTGCTGGCTTTATTTATTACAAATTCTTCTGCTAGCTAAAAGCATTCTCCATCATTCACAATTTTTAAGGATCCTGGGAGCAACTTGAGAAGGCTAGTTTCAAAATACCTTAATAGAAAATCACTACAAAATCTCTAGAAGTATGGTACTTCAAAATGCAAGGTGCTGGGAACAAACAATGGAATGGATGTTGCCTTGAGGTGCCATCTGAAAGTGTTTGGTGCAAGAGTAGGAAAAGTGTGTCGTGGCTCTTTGGGACCCCAAAATGTGGCTCCTGAAAACCCCCAGATTCAATTAATAGCAGTAATTTGCACCAGTTTGGGAGAATTTTTCGTGTGAAAACTGGTCCAATCCACCTCAGACAGTCCACAAATGTGGTTTACTTACCCTGAACTCCCCCAGTCCAGTCTCCCAAAATGCTAAAAGAAAAAATAGGCCAAATAGCAGCACTTTGAAATGTGACAGTGTGACCTGCTAATGGAGGTGTGGGGAGAAAATGGCCACCACTCCACCCTGTGTCTGCTGAAAAGGACAGGGGGTTATATGGCAAGTTTATGTTTATGTGCCACTGTCATATGAATGCATGTGAAGATTCTTTTGGGTGCCTTAATCTTAATTTCCATTACTTGTTTTCTCTATAGATGGAAGAGACAGTTGCTGTGTTGGATGCAGGAGATATTTCCATACTGATAGTGTTGTATCTATTTCTCACCTTCTTAGGCACAGTAGAGTGTATTTTGCCTTGGAAATTTGTTGATTTTTAAGGCTTACAATGTGTTATAAAGCCGTGTACATTTTAAAAATATGCAAAACTGAAGATGCATACATTTTAAAAATCCATATGAATACCTTTTAATTAATGGTAAAAATATTTTAAAAATTTCGAGAATGTGCTAAAATACATAGAAAATTCTACAGAGGGAAAGAAAGTTTTGTAATCTGATACAGAGGTATGGTGGAACAAGAGTTTGGTGGAATTCTGGGGAAGACAATGACAACTAGACTGACAGATTTTCACATTGCTGGTCTTGGCTGATTGTTTTTTCCTCCTTTAATCAGTGAAGCTACTAAGTATCTCACAGAAGCTCTTCAAACAGTGAATGAAGTGGAGCTTGAAGACATGATAGAAAATATAATTGATGCTGTTGAAAAACAACCTTGTGAGTAGAATTGTCCATTTTTTTCTAAGATGATTTTGAGGAGAAAGAATGGGATACCTATGTTTCTGTGGCTTCGTGGTATTTGTGACTGCAAGCTGGGTTGCATTAATTTCCTAATTAATTTCCTAACAATGCAAAATGTTTTTTTGTGTGTGTGTGCATTACCAATTGAGAGGTTTTGTTTTTCCACTCTTCCTTTTGTGTGGCAGTCCAGGAGAGGGCTGTTTTCTGGATATATTCTTTGAAAGTGGATCTTTCATGTGGATTGATTAGGACAATTTATTTAGAAATACCTGGAATATCCACTCTCTTCCAGTGTTTCATTCAATGGGTTCAGTACTACATCTGATGAAATAGACTTAAGTCTGTGAAAGCTTATGCTACCAACTTTCTCTTTATTTAGTCTCAAAGGTGCTACAAGACCCCTTTGCATACTGATCCAGACTAACATGGCTATGTCTTTAAATTCCACTAGGTTCGGTATTGTTCTGCTTCTCTGTAAAATACTCCCAATGGTCATTATGACTTGTGTATGATCAAATCAGATGTATGTGATTTGATTTTAAGATAAGGAGTAAAGGGATGGAAGTCACACTCTGTTACCTACTGGGTACAATTCATAATTCTGGTGATGACCTTTAAAGCCCTGCATGGTTCAGGTTCAGGTTATCTGAAGGGCTGTGTTATCCCTTAAGAACCAGCCCGGGCTTTGAGATCTGCTGAAAAGGCCCTTCTCTCCATCTTAGCACCCTCACAGGTGCATCTTGTGGGAACACAGGGGACAGAGGCTTTTCAGTGGCTGCCCCCAGACTCTGGGACTCCCTTCTCACAGAAGCCAGACTAGCACCCTCCCTGCTATCTTTCTGCAATCAAGAAAAGTTATATTTATTCAGACAGGTGTTTGATGTGTGATTATATGTGGCCTATCTGATAGTATGTGCCAGATACTGTGTTTCTGATGAATATTTGAGTTTTTAATTTTGTATTTTAACATTGTTTTACTGTATTTGCTGGCGTATAAGACCCACTTTCCCCCCCAAAAAATACTGTATGAAAATGAAGTGCATCTTAAACGCCAGTATGTCTTATATGCCAGCAGATACTATTTGCCAGTGTATAAATGGGTGCGTCTTACACATTGGTGTATCTTATACACCAGCAAATATGGTAATTCTTTTAGATTAACTACTGGTATGTCTTTTTAATTGTTGTAAACTGCTTTGAGTAACAACCTGGAAAACAGTTGTGTATAAATAAAGATGATGATGATGGTGATGATATTAGACTTCAAGCAGTCTGATTATCACTGACTGTCTTTTAAGTTCACTTCCAACACTCTGCCATTCTTGCTGAGTGAGCCCTGCGGGTGGACAGCTGTCACTCACATGGGCTTTTCAGAACTTAGTGCAGTGCTGCAATGCTGGTATAAATTATCACCTTCTCCTTCTTCCTCCTCCTGCTCCTCCTCCTCTTATTTATTTATATAGCGCCATCCCTGTGCATGGCGTTCTACAAGTACAACAAAACAGGCCTCCCTCAGGCCTTCAGTCTACTGCAACTAATGCATTCTGATCTTGGTAGTCCAAATAGATGGGTTCTGTACCTTACTGAGATTCCCAGAAGTAAAGGAGACCAGAAAGTGTGCCATGGCTGACTAACATTAATTCCTGTGGTAATGACCGAAGGGGAGATTTGACCTTACACGTTGATATTCTTCAAAAGGGCTTTATGATCCGCAATCCTAGTGCGTTTCCAAGGTGGGAGCCTTTGGGTCCAAGTTGACCGACTCATCAGTAACTGGGTGCCAGGGTGAGGAGGGTATAGCTGGGACCTGACACCAGTATTAAATCTGAGGTATGAGCAGCACTGGTGCACCACATGTGTCCTGTGCATGACCCAGCTGTGCCACACAGGAGACCTGTGCAATCCAGGTGGGGGTGAGCTGAGAACAGGGTTTTGATTTGTGATCACAGGTTAACGATGACTATCTCTTTTGGGCTGTATGTGATCTCGTTTGGAAACTTACTGTTGAGTAGACATCATGGGTCTTTTTACTATTGTGCTGCACAAAAAGTTTGGGGCATGGAATTCATTTGCTGATCCTTGAGTTGTACAGGTAGTTGGTGTAATTTTGCACCTCTGCTCATTTTCTGTTCTCTCCTTTGTCACAAAGGGAAAAATACATGCAAGGATCTGTGGTATATAGCCGACACCCTTCCTTCTCCCTGCGCTCTCCATGATTTGTACTAAGGCTTTCCTCAGATAACAAAGACCTGAAACTGAAGCTCCTTTTCACAAAGTTTTTTTTACACCTTCCCTTTTTCCTTCTCACCCTCTGTCTACCTGGAAGATCTTTAGTAGTATTGGCACTGGGAGAACAATGAAGGAGGGATGGAGAGAAAAAAAGGCTTTGGGTGTTAGGTTGCAGTAGTGCATCTGGATTAAATGATGCAATAAATCTTCACCTGGGAAATAATTTGATTTAATGTAGCCAGTCCTATGGTACTGATGTTTGCCTGCCAACAGCAGGTGAGGTGCAACGACAGCTGTGTCCAGAATCCCTTTCTGAGCATGCGTGGACAGCAAAATGGAGAGCAAAGAGGACACCAGCTACCTCTGCATGTTAGAAGAGTGTAGATTTTTATAAGTCCGGGCACCAAAATAGAAAGAATAAAAAAAGAGGTGAAAGTATAAAAATTATCCCTGGATGTTTTTTGTAAGAAGCTTTCAGGTGATCTCTAGAAGATTCAACATGTTTGTCTTTACTTATACAAGTCTTGCCTGACCCAGTTGTTTCATATCATACCTACATGTTGGTTTGAATTAAATGTTTGATGAAGCATATTGCAATCTTTTTTGTGGTATTAAGAATAATCCCCATTCTTCCCATGTTGTTTCTGTCTCTGGTACAGATACCAGACTTTCTGTTAAAGAAATATTGATCAGGAACACATCTTCTTTCCTAACTGAAGTATGCCTGTATAAATACAGTTGTCCCCCACTTTTCGTTGACTCGTTTTTCAATGTTCTGCTGTTTCAATCCTTGCAAATTACACACGTCCCATTAATTTAAAAAGGAGTCCGCTCTTTTGTCAGTTCTTCTTGCTTATGGAGGCTTTCCTGGGGCTGCTCGCACACATGTGCCATCCCAAGTCTTCCCTACGGAAAGAGCAGACCCCTCATCCAATTAAAGGAACTTGTCTTTAATTTCGAAGTGTTGAAACAGTGGGACTTTCATCAATTCTTCTTGCCTGTGGAGGCTCTCTTGGAACTGTTCACGTATGCACAGCGCTTGCAAAGTGAGCTAAGACAGGGGAAGAGGCTCCAAGGCAAGTAAGGGACTTTGTAAGCAGTGTGGAGGCATGTAGTCAATCCCAAGCAAGCCTCCATAATTCCTTATATTCCCTACATGGGTTATGGGTTTTGACCAATTCTGCTTTCTGATAGCTTTCTGGTCCCTAATGCAACAGATAAGCAGGGGATGCCTGTATTCAGGATGAAGAATTGTGGGTCTGTTAACCTGTATGTTGGGGGTCCCAGGAGGGGCACCCAAATTACCAAATAAAAGCACTAATTGGGGGAATTTAGCTGGAGCACTCTCTTGGCTAAACGAGAGGCAGGGTAACTTTAGCAAGGATCTTTACAGCGGCAGGTCAGAGAGCAGCTAGACAAGGTTTTCAAAGTAACAAACAATGTTTTATTAAAGAGAAGAAACACACAAGACAAGACATAAACTAACTAGCTGAGAAATCGATACGGAGAGCTTTTTGGGGTAGGCAATATGACACCTGGTTTTGTAGTCCTGGAGAGAAGCGGGGTTCTGGGGAAGAAAGCTCAGTGGGGCTCACTGAGGGGAGTTTCCTTAGACAAACCAGCAGCAAGGCGGGATGGAAGTCCAAAGTAGTCCAAAGACCATTTGGAAACGCGGGGTTTTTATAGGGGAGTTTGTGCCTACCGGCTATGGCATACCAGGTGAGAACAAAAGGAGTTTAGAGCTGGACAAAGGATTTGGAAAACGTCAAGTTTGCATGATGAGCTTAACACTCGACGACAATAGTTTAGTCAGCATGTAAGTGTCCTGTCTAAAAGGACTGGTCTAGCTGAGAGCCGTGCAGCTATTGTAAGGTTTGCAGTGGGAAGTTCCCTGAAGCTGTGGGCGAGGCTTGAGTTGCTGGCCTCAATAGGGTCTGGAATGTAAAACCATTAGTGGCCGCACCCTGTCCGTGCTTGTCCGGAGAACCTCGCAAACACGTGGAGTGAGGTGGCTGGAGAAAGGTCAAGCAAAGGCCGAATTGTTTGATATGATATCAAAATGATATCTGGGGACCTCACCAACAGTGCCATAGCTGGAGTAACAGGTCTAAATTTCTGTCTTCTTGTACTGGTCAGAGTAGTTCTGTTAAATCAGAAGCGCTGTAGGCCAGGGCAGCAGCTTCTTGCGAAAAGATTGTAATTTGTTGGTATTTTCTTTTGGAGTGATGTGATAAGCTTTTAAAATGTCCTTCTTGTTGCCAGTAATTGTCTAGGCTACCATTTTAATTCTCACAATGTTCTTTTCAGTGTCATGTAACATGATTGAAAAGTCCATGGTGGAAGCAGCAGTCCTGGAGTGCAGCCAGTCCGTAGATGAAACCATGTACGTTTGCACAAATTCATTTACTGAAATGAGCCAACCAGCAGGAGCTTATGACGCAGTCTAATTCAGTTGATTGTCTTGTTTGCTTCCTTTACCTTGGTTCATTTGACATTTCAGATTTAAAAAATCTCATTAACATTCATTGTTTTAGAAAGTGGATGTCTTAGAGGGATTGTAATCTTGTGCAGATATCAGAGTGATATGACTGTTTGGCCTGTACTAAAGTATTTGCTAATAATTGTTTGGAAGAGAAGTTTGAGAAACAGCCTTCATGAGCAAGCTTGTGTGACTAACTGCACTTTTATTTAGGAAAGAATCTCTGCTTGTAAAACCACAGTGTGAACAAATAGTATTAATTCTGTACACAGCCTGTACATAGCTTTTTTTTGCCTGAGCAGTTAAATAAACTAGAAAGAGCAGAATTCTGTGCAAGTCCAAGTTTGGGATTATGGTTTATTGTACAAATAATCATAGAATCATAGAAATGTAGAGTTGGAAGAGACCCCAGGGGCCATCCAGTCCAACCCCCTGCCATGCAGGAACACCCTCAAAGCATTCCCGACAGACGCCATCCAGCCTCTGCTTAAAAACCTCCAAAGAAGGAGACTCCACTACACTCTGAGGCCAGCCCTGACCATCAGGAAATTCTTCCTGAGGTTCAGGTGGGATCTCCTTTCCTGCAGCTTGAATCCATTGCTCCTTGTCCTGGTCTCTGGAGCAGCAGAAAACAAGCCCACTCCCTCCTCTACATGGCATCCCTTCAAATATTTAAACATGGCTATCATGTCCCCTCTTAACCTTCTCTTCTGATGTAGAATATGTAACCCAACAACAACCTCTGGTTTAATGCTGCTCTGTGATCCTGGCTTGTTTGGCAACTCTATGATTCTGTGATTCAATGCTGATGTCATCATTTTGCACTTGGCTTTTGGAATGTAGCTAAATGTTTCTTAACCTGCCACCTGGCCACCAAGCACAGAATGGTTATATGGGTGGCTTCAGTAAGTTGGTGTGCTGTGTTTTGGGCACGATGGAGGAATGGAATGCCAGACTCCTGCAGCACCCAGAATAACACATCTGCACACATGAAGGAAGCTTATGTATGTGGATGTCCCTAACAGAACTCTGGTTTACATGTGTGCACAGCAATCCACCCTTCACTTAAGAAAGATAGCAGTTTTTAAACATGCATGTGGAGCACTACTGGGAGAATTTGGAGCAGGAAAGATACAAGATAAAACAAGCTGAACAGGTGGTTTGATTGATGCTTCACCACATTGACTGTGGAATTCTTGTTACTCGTACTTGTGTGTGATATTTAGTTAGACACTTCAGCATAAGCAAAATAGCCCACTTCAGCCCACTTGGCATGCCAAAGGCACTGTAAATTAATCCTCAGTCTAACAAGCAATCTTACGTTGTTATTTCACAAGGAGGGGTTTTCTTTGTGCCTAGCTGCAGAAACTGAAAATCGCCATGACTGTGCTCTCCTTGTGGAAGAGAGTGCTGAATGATTTCATTGCAGTATGTAAAAACAAGATGTTGACATAGCAAATTATTTTTCCCTTTTTTATTTCAAGGAAAGCTTTCAAATAATGTCTCTTTGTGCATTTGATTTTCCCACAGGGAACATATTTTCAACATCATTGGAGCTTTTGATATCCCAAGATATGTTTACAATTCTGAAAGAAAGAAATTTCTACCGTAAGTTCTTGCTCTGTAAGTTTGGCTGAGTTTGGATCCCCGACTGTTTTACACATTTCGCATTTACACTTTTCTAGCTCCCTAGCCCAGGTTTGGCTTAAGAGATGGAAAGCTGTGTGAAAATGAAAATAGAAAAAGACAGTGGGATACAGTGGGTAGAGGGCTGCAACAGGGCTCCTGGAGGCTGAGGTTCAAATCCCTCCTTCAGGCATGGAAGCCCATGGGGAGACCTTGGGCAAGTCAAACTCTCTCAGCCTCCAGATGAGGCAGTAGTGGCAGATCTTCTCTGAATAAATTGTGCCACTGAGAGCCAGCGTGGGATAGTGGTTTGATTGCTGGACCCTGAGACGCCAGGGTTCACATCTGCTCAACCACAGGGTGACTTTGGGTATGTCACACTCTCTCAGCCTCAGAGGAAGACAAGGGTAAATCTTGCCAAGAAAATTCTATTTTTTCGAGTCAGCCTTTTGTAGTTGCTTGACCATTGGACTTAGACTCTGGGAGTCCAGGGTTCAAACCGCAGTTGACCATTGAAACCCACTGGGTGACCTTGGTCACGCTCTCTCAGTCTCAGGGGAAGGCAGTGACAGACATCCTTGGAAGAAATCTTGCCATAAAGACTTTAGTATAGTGTTGTTGTAAGTCAGGACTGACTTGAAGACACAAAACAACAAACAAGAAATGTTTCTATATTCTTTCTTTAGGCACCATTTTCATAATTGCTTTGTTAAAGTTTACACAGGTCTCTGTAACATTTCTTTCAGTCTCTCCATGACCAGCCACCCTCCACCCAATTTATTTGGCTCTGCTAGGGATAAAGCTGAATTGTTTCGTGAGCGTTACATCATCTTGCAACAGGTGAGAAAAAAGACGAAGGAGATTTAAGTCCATTTAGTGTTTAAAGCAGAACTATGCAAAACTACAACTACAGTTGGACTACAACTCTCATAGTCCCCAGACAGTATGGCCAGTGGCCCACTGTTGTAACCATCTAAAATATAACTTTTCCCAGGTCTGACTTAAAGCTAGAATTTTGAAGTCCCATCATTTCAGAAAGATGTGTACAGAATTTGAAATAAGGATCTGAAGTTATATAACTTTCCCTTGCAGGGGAAACAGCCATAAAGAGCAGATTTGTATTCTTGGGAAAATTGCAGTAGGGGTATGAAATACTTTCTCTCAAAATGAACAACTGCCTTAATTTGAAAATAAAAGAGAGGAATAAATATATCAAATCTAGGGGTGTTGTGACCATCCTTTCAATTTTATTGCTGTTTGATGTTGTCAGATTAAGTATGCAATCCAAAACATAGTTGTTAGGAGGTAAGATCTATTCAGCATGGTGGGATATATTTCCAAGTCAGTGTACAATAGATAGCACTGCTAATCGATCTTAGAAAGATAGCTGTGTCAGCCTGCAATTTTGCAGGAAAAACTACAAACAATCTTATAATGTGATGCACAATTCCATGGTATAGAAGCGACTTCATTGTGTAATAATATATAATATTATATATTAATAATAAAATAATATATTAATAATATATAAAATATAATTATTACTAATATATAATAATACAGTAGGACCCTCGTATCCGCAGATTCATTATCCGCTGATTCAGTTATCTGTGATTGGCTCCCTGCCACCGCCACAGTCGTGGTGCTGGCAGGCAGGAGAGAAGCGAGGAGCAAGGGATTATGCTCATTGCTACCTCCTGCCCCTTGCCCCGGGCTCAATCACAGCGCTGGTGAGCGGGAGAGAAGCGAGAAGCAAGAGATCACACTCCTCGCCACCTCCTGCCCCTTGTCCAGGATTGGTTTGCAGTGCCAGCAGGCGAGAAAGGAGCGAGGAGCACAGGATCGCGTTCCTTCCTGCCTCCTGCCTCTTGCTTGGGGCCTGATCGTGGTGCTGGTGGGTGGGAAAGGAGCGAGGAGTGCAATCTTGTTGCAGTGGCTCCTGTGGCAGCTCCTCGCCACCTTAATTGGCTGGGGACTGTATCCGTGGGGGCCCCTGGAACCAGTCCCCCCGCAGATACAGGGATCCTACTGTATATAATAATGGCACTAAAAACATGGGGTGATCCACGAAGTTGAATCAGATTAAGGGCTTGTGAAGGTCAGCGTCCTCCTTCCACACCAGCCAGTTAGATGCCTCCAGATTGTCCATACCAGGACTAGATAGAATCCTAGAGCTGGAAGAGACCCTAAGGGCCATCCAGTCCAACCCCCCTTCTGCCACACAGGAAGACACAATGCAAGCACCCCTGACAGACAACTGTCCAGACTCTCTTTAAAAACCTCCAAGGAAGGAGATTCCACCACATTCCCAGGCAGCAGCAAATTCTTCTGTTGAACTGCTCTTACCGTCAGGAAGTTCCTCCTAATGTTTAGGTAGGATCTCTTTTCCTGTAGTTTCCTGTAGTTTGAGGCCATTGCTTTGTGTCCCGGAGCAGCAGAAAACAAGTTTGCCCCATCCTCTGTACAACATGGAATTCAGTATCTTTCCCCTCTTGTCCGCTCTACTCCAGTGAATGGTCTGAGATTCACTGCCTCAAATCCAAAGTTTGGGAAGGCAAATTGTTTGGGCCTCAGCTCCCAAATACACCAACCAGTATCATGCATTATGATTCACTATGTGAGTGTTAGAATCATAGAATTTTACAGTTGGAAGAGATCACAGGGGCCATCCAGTCTGACCGTTGCTATAAGGAATGCACAAGAAAAGGAGTTCTGAAAGATGCCCATCCAACTTCTGTTGAAAGACTTCCAAAAGAGAGTCCACCACGATCTTTATGTAGTCTTTTCTACTGTCAAACAGCTCTTGCAGTCAAGAAATCCTTCCTAATGTTTACATGGAATCTCTTGTCATTTTGATTTGTGTTGTAGTCTCTGGAGCAGTAGCAAACCAGCTTGCTCTGTTGTTGCTTTCTCACTGATTTTGCAGGAGGCAGTGATATTGGTGAAGGGAGGAGAAGAAGGCTGCATAACTATAATGGGGGCAATATAGAATCTTGGCCTGAAAAAAGTAAAGTTTCCAAGCTCTGTTCTGAACATTTATTTATTTGTTTATTGGCCCCTCAGTTTACCAGCATTGTCTGCTTTTTTCCCCTGGTATATCTGGGAGAAGCAATTCCACATCAAGACCTTAAGGGTGACTTTGCATGGGAATAATGGTTTTCTTATAACTATAAAGTGATATTTAAAAATGCATTCATATTTACCCTATGCAGAGAGTCCATAGACATGAATTGTTCACACCATCAGCTATTGGTGCACTGCCAGATGAAAGCAGGAGCAAATTCCAGGTAAGTATAGCCTGTTAATATTATTTGGGACTTGATGGATCTCAGCCCTTGGGACCGAGGTAGGGATCTATGCCAGGCCAAGGACTAATCTGACATGCATTTTTGCGGCGGGGGGAGCTGTGTGAGACTGATGCCATGTGGCTGCCATCTCCTTATTCCTTCTGACCCCTGCTCAGTCTCACATAAGTGCACTCACATTTTCTCTCCCTCACACCTGTATGGCAGTTAAGCTTTAAAAAGGCACAACTGGAACCAGTGAAAGTTTCCCTTATGAAGGTTTCTGATAGTAGTGGGAGGGCAGAGTTTGGGTGTGTGTGTGAAACTCCTGCCCTTTTCCCAGTCTGGCCCCACAGTTTTGGCCCATGGAATGCTCCCATTCATGCTGTCCTTGTTCCCCACTGGATCCCTGTCTGGATTGGGTTTCTGGGCTGAGGCTCCTAAGGATGACTCCTTAAATGTGGACCTGTGGCTGTGTTGCTGTGTGGGTTCTTTATGGCAGGTGTTGCCTGCTCCTTTGACAGAGATAGCCAGAGACAGTTTTTAAAAACAAACAAACAATAACACATGTAGGTTTAATGAAACTCAGCAATATAACACACTAACTCTTGAACAATCTATTCTGCCACAGCTCCCCAGAACAGAGGCAGTTCTTCTTTCTGACCAGCTGTCCTGGCTCTCTGAAATCCAAATCTTATCCTGGTCAACTCTCTCCTTCTCTGTCAAATCCACTCTCTGTCTCCATCAGCCCCAAACTCTGTCTGCTCTCCCAGAGACAACCTCTCTGGTTTTTTTAACCTTCTTTTCACCCATAGCCCCCTTCACAGCACTCCCTGAGCTAAAATTGGCTGCCATATCTGCCCAGTGCCTCCTTCACACATGCACCCTGCATGGAAATCAGGCTTTAGAAAAGTCTCTGTTCACACTGAAAACCTAAAAGTGAGGTGAGCAGAGCAAGGAATAATCTTTTATCTCCTGTCAGCTGCTTATCAGAGATGTTCCCCACTTGGGGAGAAGGGACAGAATCTGGGGAGGAAGGCCTGCATTTTCACCATGCTTGCTTTAGAGTGTGGGATGGTGACACTATCATGTTGTTATCTGCTTTGGACACTTTGGGATTGTGTTTCTTAATCAGCAGCTCTCCTTTTGGTCCAACAGCAGCCCTCTTTTGAAACTTAGGGTCTACCAGTCAAAGGGGTGGAATGAGCTTCATCTATCACAGACTGCACATCTGAAATATGATATGTAACTAATTATTTTGATACTGGGTACAGACAGGCTTTAACTTGTTGTCTTTGATTCTAGCTCAAAACTATAGAAACTCTCTTGGGCAACTCAGCCAAAGTTGGGGAAGTGATTGTTCTCGGAATGATAACCCAGCTGAAGGAGGTAAGCGCTGTACTGTAATGCATGGGATTTTGTGTTAAAACATGACTGGGAGAGGGGAGGGAAAACTTCTAAAATCCTTAGTGAATTAGGTGTTGGAATAAGCAAGAGTAAGAATGAGCTGTGATTACATTTTGAGGGAAATGTTGAAATGGGTTGATTTGATCTTAATTTCTTGTATCCATATTTTTAAGGGAAAGTTTTTCTTGGAAGATCCTACAGGCATTGTCCAGCTGGACATCAGTAAAGCAATATCCTTTACATGTGTGTCCAGTAAGAACAAGGATTGGTCAGTGAGAAAAACCTGCCTTAACCTTTCTTGCCTTTCCATCTGGATTTTCTGCTGGGCGTCCCACAGTCTTCCTTTTATATGTTGTGGACTCATTATTTTGTCGGTGAAAATCTATACTCAGAATTTGTGTCCAGACAGCACATTATGCTTTGCAGAACCCTCCCCATGTTGCCAAAAATAAATGATGATATTTATTATGTATAAAATGCCTTCTTGGACAATTCTCAAGCTGGGGTCCATGGACCCACAGAGGGTTCGTGGATGGGCTTCAAGGGTTTTGTGAAATGGGTTCAAAAATGATTTTCCCCCTTTGATTTATTTCATGTTACTTTGTATTTTTCTTATTCCAGTGAATTTTAAGGTAAAAATTTAGTCTTGTCAAGTTTTCATTGGAATTCTTTTGTTCCAGACTAGTCTGTGTAAAAGAAATCAGTTTCCAATACAATAAAATGTAGTGTATGGAAAAGTTTTAGAAGAGAAAGAGAGAAAGGCAAGATATAAATTCAATAATAAATAAATAAATAAATAAATAAATAAATAAATAAAGTGTGTGTGTATGTACACACACACACACACACACACACGTATACATATACATATATAAAACATTTTTTGTGGGGAAGGCGTCCATAGCTTTCATTTGTTTCTCAAAAGGAGTCTGTGACCCTCCGAAAGTTAAGATCTAGTTGCTGTAAAACAACACCAACAAAATGTGATACTAATATTGAAGAATTCAGAAAAGAAGCCTTGGAAATCATGCCTTTTAGCTTCTTGTTAATTAATTAATTAATTTTTTCATTTATTTTGTATTGCCCCTTTCTCTCCACATGTGACCTGAGGTGAGTTATGACAAGATTAAAATAAGACAGAGCTTTAAAAAATGTTAATAAAACATTAAAACACACAAGTCATCATATTAAAAGACTGTTAATTTAAATCATTTTAAAAGCATTTAAAAACCATAACAATAAGGATAATAGTAGAGCTGACACACCTTAAGAGGACCCCTTCTGCTCAACCTGTTAATCATCAAATGCCTGTTTAAATAAAAAAGGGTCTTTACGAGCTGGGGAAAGGAGACCAAAAGTGGCCAGCCTAGCTTTCTGAGGGAAGGAGTTCCATAACCCAGGAGCAACCGCCAAGAAGGTCTTTCTCACCAGACAAGCCTATGACAATGGTACAAAGAGAAATCCCCCTCTTGAGAATTTTATGACTCAGGCAAGCTCAAATGTAGGTTCAAACGTAAAGCTGAAATAGCATTTAATGTTACGTTCCTCTTCCTTTTTCCAGAAAGCCAGTGTGGTGTACTGACTTCAGTGTTCAACTAGAACATGAGGAGATTAGGATTCAAATCCCCTCTTGGCCATGGAAACTCACTGGTTGGGCAAGTCGGACTCTTAGCCTCGGGGGACAGCAATGGCAAACTCCCTCTGAACAGGTCTTGGCAAGAAAACCTCCCTAGAGTTGCTGAAAGTCAGAAACGACTTGAAGGCACACAAAACAAGCACAGCCTTTCCCCAGTCCAGCCATGAGAAGGTTACAACCTTTTTGTTTCCCTTTGGAACTAACTACATTTTAGCCTGTGTCTCAAGGAGACTGTAAATGCAAGCAACATGTGGCTGAGAGCTAACTATGGTTTATTCAAACAAACCCACTAGTCACTGCGTTTATGAAATTGGCTTATTTCTTTTAACTCTAGTTAAGATTAATACTTTAGGTTTGGATGTCATACTAAATTGCTGTTAATAGACATTGAACTCAAAGTTGTTACTGTTAGTATGCTTGGCTTTGTATGATTGTTTCTGTAGTCCTGCCTTAGTTCACATCATCCTTAACCTCTTTCTACCAGTTCCACAGTGGCTTATATACAGAGTCATGTTTTGTTTTAACAGAAGGTAAGGCAGACATTTTTCTTCTGAAGATGGTTAATTCATTTCAGCAAAGTGAAATTTGGGATCCAGTGAGTTCTTAGAAGGCTGGTTCATAGGTCAGTCCCACTTCCGTGATAAAGAACCCTGAGATGAACTTTAGTGGGGTGCGGAGAACAAGATTACATGTGCAGACTCTTCCTGTGTGTTGATCAGAAGCTGTGAACAGAGGGTATTCTGTTCACATGATAGCTGTCTTTAAATATTTGAAAGGATTTCATGGAGAAGGTGGAGTCACTTTGTTTTCTGCACCTCCAGAAACTTGAGCCATTTCCACATGACATTGTAGTGTTCCACTTTCAGCATCCTATGGAATCCTGGGGTTTGCAATTCAGGAAGGGGCCTTTAGAATTCTCAGCCAGAGAGCTCTTTGGCCTCTTACAAACCTAGAATTCCACAGGAGGCTGAAAGTGGAATAATAGCACTATAGCAGCATACTGCAGAAATGGCCTAGAACATACACCAATGGATTTAAATGACAAGAAAAGAGATTCCACTTAAACTTTAGGAAGGGCTTCTTTACTGTAATAAGTGTTCAGCAGTGGAACATAGTGCCTCCTTCTTTGGAGGTCTTTAAAAGAGGTTGGTTGGGCATCTTTCAGGAGTTCTGTATTCCTGCATGGCAGGGGGTTGGACTAGATCTTTTGTGATCTTCTCCAGTTCCAGTGACGATGTTCACTCTCAATCTGTGTACCGCAGGAGCAGAACATTAGATGGCACAGTCAAAGCACACAGGTGCATAGCTTGTAAGCTCCTTGCTCAGAGGAACCGAACGGGCAATTTGCAAACCGGACAAGCTCAATTGAGAGGTCTGCTGTCTTCCTGGGGCCAGGATCAACCACATAACGGAGAGGCTAACCAGGCTGGTCAAACCCACTGACCATAAGCCCTCATTTTGGTTCATGTCGGAACCAATGATACTGCAAGGAGCAGCTTTTACCACATCGCAAAGGACTACGAGCTTATGGGGACGAAGCTTAAGGACCTTGGTGTGCAGGTAGTCATTTCGTCTCTCCTCCCTGTTCAAGGATATGGCGCATGTAGGGAAAGGGCAATAGCAGAGGTCAACAACTGGCTCCGCACGAAGAACTTCCTGACAGTCAAGGCTGTCCGGCAGTGGAATATGCTGCCTCGGAGTGTAGTGGAGTCTCCTTCCTTGGAGGTTTTTAAGCAGAGGCTTGATGGTCATCTGTCGGGAGTGCTCTGAGGGTGTTCCTGCATTGCAGGGGGTTGGACTGGATGGCCCCTGTGGTCTCTTCCAACTCTACATTTCTATGATTCTGTGGTGCCGCCGGCAGCGGTTTGGGTTTTTGGAACCTGGCCTGAATTTCCATGAACGTGGGCTTCTGGCGAGGGATGGGCTGCACCTCACAAAACCTGGCAGGAATGTTTTTGTAAACAGTCTCGCAAGGAGGATTAAGAGGTCTTTAAACTAAGTTCTGCTGGGGAGGGAGACAGTATTATTCAGGGCAAGGACTCGGCAAGTGCAGGGGGGAAAGGCCCAAATGATATTGGACAAGTAGTACAAGTGGCCAATGGTGGGAGGAGTAGAAACTATAGTACAGGACTTGCAGGAAGGGCCCGGGGACTTAAGTGTCTCTACACTAATGCAAGGAGTATGGGAAACAAGCAGGATGAGCTTGTACTCCTAGTACAACAAAATAAATATGATTTGATAGGCATCACTGAGACCTTGTGGGATGAGTCTCTTGATTCTTCATCCCCTCCATCCAAATTTCTTTGTCTCCAGATATGTTCCATGAGCAGGGCTTCTAGTATGGCCAGAACAGTGTATTGCAGGGATAGCTAAAATTATAGCATTATTTATTAATTTGTTTGTTTTTATTTCATTTATATTTCACCTTGTCCCCAATAATGGGACGCAGGGTGGCCTTAGGATTGTCAGTGGAAGAGGCCATTTTTCACCCACACAGCTGGAAGTGAAGTTGCATCACTTCCAAGTTCATTTTCAGCCAATGGGGGAGGTGCTTTAAAGGTATGACAAGTTCTTCAGGTGTTGTGGGGGCTAAAGTGCTATATTTTGTAACTTTTCAAGCCACTTGAGGGATGAGAAGTCACCTGAAAATTCTCCGGGGGCTCAAGATGGGGGCTCCATGATCCATGTTTTCCCCTCTCTATCCTAGGGTATTATAAGACTGTGCAGATACCCTAAAGGCACCAGATCTCATCAGATCTTGGAAGCTAAGCAGGGTTAGCCCTTGTTGGTACTTGGATGGGAGACCTCCAGTAAATACCAAGTGCTGTAGGCTATATTTCAAATGGAGGAACTGGCAAAACCACCTGAGTGTTCCTTGCGTAAGAAAACTCTATGAAATTCATGCAGTTACCGTTAAATTGACAGGTGACTTGAAGGTAAATACAGACATGCTTGTGTCAGTAGAAAAAAACTGTAGTCAAGAAAGAAAGGAATCCAGTCGTTACCTAGAATCAGAGACTGAGAAACTTCTGGTGCTGACAGAGGAGACATCAGGCTCAGGCACCACCCACGGCACTGGAGCATGAAAGACCAGGGACATCTCAGTCTGGGACCCTTCAGCCCAGATTAGTGCTGATGACCTCTCTTTCTCTGGGCACAGCCTGCAGCCCTGGGAGTCCTCAACCTTCCCCTACAACTCCACAGTTCCCAGAGCCTATGCATCAAGGGCTGCATTGTTGCCAGCAGGAATTTTTGGAAGACAAAAAGAGTGCTGGGCTGGACTGGGGGGTGGGCTTCTCTGTCAGTAGCTGTTTTTTCTCTGTACCTTGTCATGCTGGTATTGGAAATGATGCGAGGTTGCTTCCAGTTTCATTTGCAAGATTTTTTCAGCCATTCCAGGTTGAGGATGGTAGGAGGAGCAAAACTGCTGCATGTTGGAGCAGTTTTGAGCTTTTCAGGTGATTTTTGGACTTGGAAAATGGCCAGGTTTGGAGGATGTTTGGGGGTGTGGTACCACAGGTAGAAAAAAAGAGAGTTGATGGGACATGTGTAACTTGAAGTTTGCACTTTCCCTATCCCTGCTCTAAACTGCAAAGGCCTGTCTTTCAAGGCTTCCCACTCCACTTCACTGGGAGCGGTGGTGGTTTGGACCAAAAAGGTGAAAAAAAAAACTTCATTTGAGCTTCAGACCTTGCTGGAGCAAGTTATTCATTTGGAGCTTTTCTGGCTGCTGCATTATCCAGTCCACTTTACTGTCTTGCAGCCCATGCACTCCTGCTACTGGCCTGTTCACAAAGGTTTATGGGAAATGTCTGTTGAGCTTCAAATAGCTCCGCTTGTCCCCATAATATCCCTGCCACAATTATGGACATGATGTAGCAGGACATAGCTATAGCTAAAGTGTTATACTTCCAATAATGTGAAGTATAGTTGCACTTTTATTGTTAGATATAAGCAGGAAACAAATGACTATGTTGTGCCAGCCATCTGGAAGTATGTATGAATCTCTCTTTGTTTTCTGCTGCTAAATTATATGGCTACTTGAAATGGTAAACTCTATCTTTTTATGAAGAATTAACACTTTTACTATAGTTTTAATGATTTGGGGTTTGGAAGGAAACCTTTGCCAGAGTTGTGCATGCCAAGATAACAGGGAACATTTAATAGACATTATGACCAGCATTCAAACTGAAGAAGTGGATTTAAATGTAAATTCAGAGATACTGATACTCTGATTGCAGGGTGTCATATTTACTACTTCTCATTTCTTAAGAGTGTAGAGAGCCATTTGATAGAAGATATGCCATAAAATTTCCAGCTTAGCCAGAGGCATTTCTGATTTTATTTCCTAGGCTGGTATGAAGATGAAGTATTTCATGTCAATGCTTTTGGATTTCCCCCTACAGAACCTTCTGCTACAACAAGGTATTTTGTATTCTGTTTCTGAAAACTTCAGGAAAGCAGGCTTGTGGGTATCTATTCGAAAAAGCAGAATCTATGTACAAGAACAAGATATTGGCCCACTTATGGAAATTCTAAGCTTCTAAAAATAAATTTAAGAGAAATTATGAGACAAAATTAGGAAAAAAATTCCTAATGAGTAGAAAAATGCCAAATATTTCTTTAAGGACTGAATTGCCCTTGTAATCCCTTCCAACTTTATGGATCTGTGATTCTTGATTCACACTGAACAACATTTTTAAGTGCTTGAAGGATCAGAAATGAGATTCTCTGTAGACATCAATGGAGAAGTTTGGTGTGTTAAGATTGGCATGATTGGATATCATGCTGTCTCCACCCAGTTCCAAAAAAACCCCATAGGGTAGCAAAGAGATTTCTTCTTTCTAACTGACTTAATAGTATGAAACATTCAAAAACAATCATGTTACTACAAATTTTATAGCAGATGCAGTACGTTGTCTAGATTGCAAATTGTAAGGGCCGGTGGCTAGAAGAGAATGGCTTGTCAGCCTTACATCATGTCTGCAGCATTACCATTGGCCAACGGTATTAGAGGTCTCCAGTATTTTTCATTGGTGACACACTGTGCTACAGAAGATTTTTATGCCTAAACCAAGGCCCAATCTAGAACAGGAACGCCTGTCTTTGATGCTCGCCCTTGCTTTCTGCCCCGCCCCCAGTTCTCACACAAACGAACTCAGGTGACAAGGGTCCACCAGAGGCACGCTGGAACATTTTGTTGGTGCAGGCCTGCGTGTAGAATTTTTCATTTACATTCTGTTCTGATACCCCAAAAATAGATCCTTGATGCAAGAATGTATAATTTTTAACCTGCGTTGGGATGAATTTTGCAATACAGTTATTAAAAGGAAATACCTGCATTTCAGAAATGTTATTGTGGCAAGGTATTGAGTGATAAATGATGAAAGGTACAGACGTTAAATTGTCGTATTTTAAAATTAAACTCTGAGCTTTAAAAATTTCAAAGGATGGTTGAAGAGAAGAGTGTGCTTACATGGAGGTCATTAATTGTTGCTTTTTCATGCTTCAGGGCATATTATGGAAACACAAATTTCTTTGGAGGGCCTTCTTCAACCTCTGTAAAAGCTTCTGCCAAGTTGAAACAGCTGGAGGAGGAAAACGAAGATGCCATGTTTGTGTTCCTTTCAGATGTTTGGCTGGACCAAGCAGAAGTTTTAGAAAAGCTTCGCATGATGTTTTCAGGTACCTCAGTTGATCTGTATCTGAATATTGGAAATTTGTGAGGAGTCACTGAAACATTTGCATCTGTTCAGAAAAACAGCAACTTAAGAGGAGATTTCTATGTTTATAATCAGGAATGGTGTGGGCAGGGAAACATTTCACCATTTGCCATTATATTAGAACTTGGATCTTTCATTGCAATTAACTGGCAAAAAGTTCAGGTTGAATTTTTAGATAAGGACTATTTTGTACAGCAAATAGTGAACTTACAGAATTTGCTGTCGTGAGCCCACAACATGGAGGGGTAGTGATGTTGGCGGGGCTCACCCCCCGCTCCCCACGAAATGATCAAGCAAAATTAGACCACCAAAACTTCTATGTAGTCAACCCTCCTTGAAGAATTATCGATCAGAATTATGGAGCATAAGAAATATCAAGACAGTTATTTTTATGGAGCTTTTCCAGGAATAATAAAGGCTGTCTGCAGTCTATTTGGTGCATACTTATTTGGGAGTTAGCTCCATTGAACATGCAGAGGAGACTTGTAAGTATGCACTGTGCTTTTAAAGGGTCTTCATTTTGAGGATGTTTCCTTGATAATGGATGGGGAAAGTAATTTGCCCTCCCTGCCTGCAAGGACCTACAAGAAGGCAAAATTAGTGACAACCGTCTTGCCAGAGTTGAATCCTCCTCCACACACACCTTTAAACATTTCTGGGCTTCCTGGCCCACAGATTGGTAGCCAAGTCAAAACCTATGTTCATTGTGAGCCTGCCTCTCTGTGTCTTTATTCTGACCTTTGGTTCCATGTCAGGTCCCAGCTCCAGATTTGGAGTAGTGCGGAAGAGAGGAGGCATACTTGTCCTTTTAGAAACAGAGTCTTTCATCAAACCTTCTCTCAGTGTCTTGCTTTCCTTTGTCTTATGAGCAGACAGTATTTCTTTCCTCTCCAGAGCATGCTTTTTACTCAAACACTGCTGCAAAGTTGATCTGGCCAGCCCCTCAAAATCCTCTCAGAGAAGGAACCAATATTTTCCCAACATAATTTTCTCAGTATCAGACTCTGATCACATCTGATCAGAGACTTGCTGACGTGCAGTCAGTGATTCAGAATTACTTTGATTTTCTGAATTTTGTCCAAAATGTGCTAAGTGACAGTCAAAAGAGTGTTTACAAGGCTGGTTGCTCCCTGGTTCTCTTCTCCAAGTCAACCTCATCTGACTTTTCTCAGGCAAACTTGAAAGCAGCCAACTGCGGCCAACTGTGAACTCTCTTCTAGTCCCTGCATTTGTTTTAATGAGGGGAGCTGAGGTATTTGCTGTTTTGCCATAGCTTGGCTACTGCTTCACAGATTTTTCTGGTCACCACTGATCTTTTTTACCCCTGTTCTGAACTTAAAAGGGAAAGAAAGATGATGGCCCCTTTAAGATCATTTTGAAGTTTAAGACCCGCTTTCTACCTTTGCTAAACACAGTACTTAGTACAGGAGAAAACATGCAATGGAGGGTGTGTTTCCTATACTCACCTGTCCCTGGGATAAGCTTTGGGCTGGGGCCTAGTTTGGCATTGGGCTGCCAGGGCATTTTGAACCTTGAAAAGAGGAGTGGGGTGGCGGTGTTTTTTCTAGCTGTACTGGACTTCTGAATGCGGCACCACTGGGGAGAATCACCTTCCCTATAGAAGGAAAGAGCCTCTTCTTCTTGCACTTATTTGCTGCACTGATGAGATCTGGATCCTTGCAATGATCATTGGCCAAGAAAGCATTAAAAGCAGGGCTAGGGCAATTTTTGGATGAGGATGGCTCTTAGCTATGATAATTCTGTGGAACCCCCATGTGCAGAGGCAATGTATCTCTAGGTTAGGCCTCATTTGGAATCCTGTGTCCAGTTCTGGGCACCTCAATTCAAGAAGGATATCAACAAGCTGGAACGTGTCCAGAGGAAGGCGACCAAAATGGTGAAGGGTCTGGAAGCCATGCCCTATGAAGAACAGCTTAGGGAGCTGGGTATGTTTAGTCTGCAGAAGAGAAGAGGGGACATGATAGCCATTTTAAATATTTGAAGGGATGTCATGTTGAGGAGGGTGGGCTTGTTCTCTGCTGCTCCAAAGACTAGGACAAGGAGCAATGGATTCAAGCTGCGGGAAAGGAGATTCCACTTGAACCTCAGGAAGAACTTCCTGACGGTCAGAGCTGTCCGGCAGTGGAGTGTGGTGGAGTCTCCTTCTTTGGAAGTTTTTAAGCAGAGACTGGATGGCCATCTTTTGGGAATGCTTTGATGGGTGTTACTGCGTAGCAGGGGGTTGGATTGGATGGCCCCTGGGATCTCTTCCAACTCTATGATTCTGTGATTCTAAATGCCAGTGTCTGGGCTTGAAAAACATTGGCGAGCTGCTTCCCTTTCTTTGCTTGTGTCTTTCCAAAAGTAAGAGGACTGCACTTTGATTTAGTTGGTGCTTTTAACAATGTCTTGTATCATTTCACCTAGCTAGCAAGTCTTTGAAATTTACTTAAATCCTCCTTTTTTTTTTTTTTTAGCAAACAAGGTAAATGGCATATTTGGATGGGTGTGTGCATTTTTGGCCTTTTTCTAGCAAGTACTAGTGACCGTTTGATTGGGTCATTCTTGAGGAATAGTGGATGATTTGTGGCTCTCTAGATATTGGACTGCAACTCCCATTATTGGCCATGTTGGATGGTGCTGATGGGAGGTGAAGATCACCAACACCTGTAAAAGCCCCAGTCCTGGTCTAGAACTTGTTTAGTTTTCGGGAGCTTTTCTGCTGTGTGCCTTTTTTGTTCTTAGAGCACAATACTGTGTGGTCTAATTTGAGAGATTGAATGACATGCAGGCAAAGATGGCTTTGCTCCAGGGAAGGAGCCTTCTCGTGTTTGCTCTGTGTTGTGTGTGTGTGTGTGTGGAGAGAGAGAGAGAGAGAGGGTGGGGGGGCAGGCATGCTGTTCTTATATTGGTATGTTAAAGAAGAGATTTGCACAGCACTGGAAATGAGGACTTTCCAGCTTCCACACCAAACCAAATGACAATATTGATCTTTGTTTCACCATCCAGGTTACTCCTCCGTGCCTCCAACTTGCTTTTTCTTCTGTGGCAATTTCTCTTCAGCCCCATATGGGAGAAACCAGATTCAGTCATTGAAAGGTACTTGAGATCAGGCACTGTATTTTGTTTATGAATTAATACCAAGTTTGTCTTTGTTTTCCTGTTTAGTCTTTGGGAACCAGTATAAGTTTGCTGTGTATAGATATCTAGAAAGGAAACATTATGAATAAGAGAGTTTTGGTTAATTTACACAACTGGTTTGGGCAAATTGAACATAACTTGAAAGAAGCCAGGGGATTCTGGTGGCGGTTGTGCTATTTCTGCTAGAAGATCAGACTGGAGATCGTAGCACTAAGATGCTACCCTCACATGTGCACATTCAGGGCTTCTGCGCAGGTATGCCATCTCTTCCCATGTGCCTTCATTACACCTTACATCAGGAGTGAGGAAGAGAGAGCCTGTGAGCCATATGCCACCCCCAAGAGTGGTTTTTTTGTTTTGTTTTTTTGCCTCCTGTTCGGCTCCCACATTTTTGCTCCCAGATGCCTCCAGAGAGTATGAGAGGCAGTTTGGGCATATTTTAAGCCCAGGAGAAGATTTTGTTCCCCAATAGGAAGTTGACTTCTAGGTGACTTCCTGTTGGGGAAAAAGCTTCTTCTGGGCTTAAAATGTGCCAAAACCATCTGCCATACAGTTTTGGCACATTTTAAGCCCAGGAGAAGGTTTCTTTTCAACAGGAAGTGACCCAACTGGAAATGGACTTTATGACCCCTTTCTGTTGGGGGGAAAAACTTTCCTTGGGCTTAAAATGTGTTAAGTTATTTCCTGTTAGAAGAATGATAATGATGATGGTGATGCATTTTTATTTGTATCATCAAGGCTCGAGGCAGGGTACAACAGAGGTTAAAATACAATTAAAAACACATTGTGGTTAAAATACACTAAAACATAAAGCCATTCAAAATACAAATATGGGCTAAAAGAGCCTAGTCAGGGTAAAAAATATGGTGAAATAGCCCCCAAGCATCCCAAGGGAGCATTTAGGGCATTTTTTCTAGTTTTGGAGGGGTGGTATGGGTGCCCAAAAGCTGCCCACCCCTGTCCTAGATTAATGTCTGAGAAAGGCTCAATAGTGGCTACATTTTACTGAGCAACGGTGGCTGACCTTCTCACTAAGCATATACATGTACTAGGAAAGGGAGATCAATAACTCCAAACATTGTACAGTGTACCAAAATCCCTTGTGTCAGCAGAGTCTCCCAAGCAGTGCTGGGGAGCTGAGTATGGCAAATATTTGAAATCCTTAATCAATCTGTTAAAATCAGTATGGGTTGACAAAGATTGCAAAAGCACAAAAGGCCTGATTTTTCATATGTGTTTTCTGCTTCCTGGCAGACTGGAGATCAACCTTTCAGGCTTTGTTCTTTAATCATCAAAGTGAGACTGACTTCAAGACTAAAATAAAAATACAAGGAGCTCTGCACAGTTCTTTTTCCATCTTGAATGCAAGATGTATGGCAGCCCGGTGGACAAAATAAGAAAATACAGGCAATCTTTTTCTGTTGCCCCCTCTAGGTTCTTTGAAAGCCCTTGCAGATATAATATGTGAGTTTCCCAGTATCCATGAGAGGTATGTGCTGTGTTATTATTTGCTCAATGAGAAATTAATGGAACATTTGGTAGTTGGAAAACATTCCTCTCAGGAGAAATATTTGTTGCACTTAGAAGCTGCTTTGAGTTCATAAAGTATGGGTATATCATGTCTCTTTGCATCTTCTGTTCAGCCGTACAGGCAGTATCTTGTGCTGGTGTTCACTGCAACCTCTTAGCAAGGACTACAGTTCCAAAACAGCAGTAGGTCCTCCTTCTCTGGAAAGACCTGGAAATTGAATTTAGCTCACCAAAGTTCCCCTCCTCAGTTTTATATTGGAAAAATTGGCTCTACAGATGAGTCCTGCCAAGAGAGAAACCTATCCAAAATATCTCTCACATCTTATGTTGCCTGCTTCTCACTTCTGAATTTCTGGTTGCCTTTGAGTAATGTTGCAATTTGCTTTGCTGGAGTTTCCATTTTACGTATCAGTCAAATAACCTCACTATCTGTGTTTAACCATTTATAGCAGTCGATTTGTATTTGTTCCTGGCTCTGAAGACCCTGGCCCAGGTTCCATCTTGCCAAGGTATGTTGCTGACAGTCACAGGTAAAGACTCTTTTACTGAACTGGATGCCACAAAAATGTGCAACTGCTATTCTGATATGTTCCTGCAATCATTAATTTTTAGGCCTCCACTTAAAGAGAGCATCACTGAGGAATTTAGACAGCAGGTGCCTTTTTCAGTTTTCACTACAAATCCTTGCAGGTAAGTATCTCAACTGCATACTGGGGACATATCTTGGAATCTTGAGGTTGCTGAGGCCTTTGACATACAGGTCCCTTATCCAAAATGCTTGAGACCAGAAAAGTTCCATAGTATGGATTTTTTTTCAGATTTTGGAATACAGTATCTTTTTGGAATAGCCTTGAGTCTTGTTCATTTGCTACTTGTGTTATGTATGAGACATGAGGCAGGAGAGAGACTGAGGATTTGTGAAATGCCAGGAAACCAAGTGTAGTGCTTAGTGTGAATACACACCATTTCTCAAATCGTCAGTCTCTGTCTTGTTGCCACCAGCCACCCACATCTGCCTTAGAGCAGGGGGCTGTGCTGCTTCTCAGATCTGAGAGTTAAACAAGCAAAAGCATTGTAGCCCCTGCCTTGAAGGCAGAAGCTGATGGCTGGCAGCCAAAAGAGAGAGACTGAGGATCTGAAAAACAAACTAGCATGAGTGCTACAGCTGCCTTCTCAAAAGCAGAAGGGGGCAGCTGGTGGCAAAAAGTTTTGGGTGTTGGAGATTTTCAGATTTCTAGATAAGGGAGGCTAAACCTGTTTAGCAATGTGTTTGGGTGGATCCGGTCTTCTGAAAATCTGGGAGAGGCTTGTGTACACTTCTCCGTTTGCTGACAGCACCTCCTGGATGCTTCAGTTAGTCTGAAGAAATAATGTGTTTGTTACTTCCAGGATTCAGTACTGCACACAGGAAATAATAATCTTCCGAGAAGACTTGGTAAACAAGATGTGCCGGAACTGTGTCCGGTTTCCTAGCAGCAACTTGGATATTCCTAATCATGTAAGGCAAAAAACAAACAAAAAATGAATCCAACATTTGAGGTTTGGTGTCTTCAGGTTACATACTCTTTATTATTTTAACTCGCTTATTTTTTGTAATTAGACAAAGTGCAATTTTTTCCTCCTTTCCTGTTTTACTGCAAATGATATGGAGTACATATGCAGAAGTGAGGTAATCTAGGAGAGAAGGAAGTTTAAATGCCTGTCTTATCTCTAGCCAGAAGCCTTATACATATGTAGAATCTGAAACTTTCAACACATTTCATTTTATATGGTTGTTGTGTGCCTTCAATTCGTTTCCAGCTTACAGCAACCCTAGGGCGAACCTATCAAGAGTTTTCATGGTAAGATTTCTTCAGAAGGGGTTTGCCATTGCTTTCCTCTAAAGCTGAAAGAGTGTGACATGCCCAAGGCCACCCAATAGGCATGACTGAGCAGGGATTTGAACCCTGGTCTCCCGGAATCTTAGTCTCAGATCCTGGTAGGATGCAGTTAATTACTCTATATATATTACTGCAGTTAAGGCATATCTATACCTATAGTGCTGTGTGTGTGTGTGTGTGTGTGTGTGCACGCACATGCGTGTAAGTAAGTGTAGAGGGAGAAAGAGAGAATTGTGTAGACAGTTTCAGATTACTAAACAGGTTTCTTTAGAGAGAACACTTTGTCTTCTGGCACTCTGCATTTCAGGGGAATTAGAATTCACTTCAGATAACCACAGCTCCATTGGGATTTGACTATGCCACAATTTTGAGAGTGGCGCAACATGAATCTATTCAAGACTGTAGGGATTTATACTATTCCCCAATAAATATGCTGTCTATAAGTTCTAGAATTTCAAATAATTCTACTAGAGCAGTTGGTACCATCTGGTTAACAAAGAAGGAAAAGATCATCTAGGCTGGAATTTTGTACTTGCTTACTTGGAAACATTAAACTCAATAGGGATTGTTTCTGAGCAGGCATACAGGACTAGAAGCAGCGGAGACCACAGTAATTGTGCTTTGCCTTGCAGTTTGTCAAGACTATTTTATCACAAGGACATCTGACCCCTTTGCCTCTTAACGTCAGTCCTGTCTACTGGGCGTATGACTATACCTTAAGAACCTATCCTCTGCCGGATATGATTGTCTTCGCTGACAAATATGACCCATTCACAGTGACGAACACCGACTGCCTTTGTATAAATCCTGTAAGATCTAACATATCTTCTTAAAAAATGAAATCAAAGCACTACAAACACTTGTTTACTTTTTAGCAAGCAGGAAAAAAAGGAAAGAAAAACTATTGTGTATATAAATAGTGTGTTTAAAGTGTTATTAGTATGCACATTGTTATCTGAGTTTGTTTCTATTTTGGACCTTTTCTCCTCAGTATTACGGGCAACTGCATATGTGAAAGAAGGAGACATCCTTGATTATCTTCCATTGCTGCTCCGGCTATGTGAGGGTTCCCGGAGTTAGAGAAACAGAAACTTGTTGCCAACTCCATAGCTCCTCTCCCTACTTCTAGCCCTTGTCTTGACTTAGCTGAGATCTTTGCTTCTCTCCAGATACTTAACTTTCTCAGACTAGTATCCTATTAGTGACACATGCAAGCATAAGTCTAATATATGCCTTGCAAGTCTTTTTAAAAATGTGTTATGCAGGCTGGCGTTCTCTTTGTCCCTTGGCAGTGATGAAAGCCTCCCCAGGAGTCACTGTTTAGTGGCTGCAGCTCCTCCCCCATGGCAATTCAGTGGCTAGCGAGAGCTGGGGAGGGTGGAATTGGAGAAGCTGCTGGCTGTGCCCACATAGTCAGATACAGACTAATGACATCATTCACTGAGATCTCTGGAGGACCCTCAGTGAACAATATAATTGGCTGGCATCTAGGTGAGGGGCCACATAGGCTTCTTCAATCTCCTCACTGGCCACTGAATGGCTAGAGGACAGTGAGCTACAGCAGCTAAACAGTCAATTGTGGGTGAGCATTAAAAGGAGAGATACAGCATAGTTCTGCCTGTAGAACTTTTTTGCTACATTCTGCAGTACAGGATCTTGACCTTACTCTGTTTACCGTGTGTGTGTTTTCCTTACATCTGCTGCTTTCTCCACCAGCATCCCACTGGGGAATGTTTATCAAGCTGCAACTTGGTCGAACCTTTGTTCCTTCATGTGCCTTTGCAAAGTTTGCCTTTGCAGAAGTGGCCTTTGGCAGATCTTGATTTCCTGAAAATAAACCTTCCCTCCCTTCATTTTCAGTCTTGCTTGGCTGGATCCCAATGAAGGGTGTCTCCTTCTCCACAGGGTATACTGTGAGGATCCACTCTTCCATGTGAAAGGAGACATCCACCACCCTTGCTGTGGCTACTTCCTATTTGTTAACCTTTTGCAATTGACTCAGCCTTTTTTGTTACTGTTCTTCAATTTTGGGTGCCTGCGGGCTAGGACTAGGTGAGGAAATAAAGTTCTGGCTGTAGGCTTCTTTTTCTCTAGTTCACATGACACCTGCCCAGGCTGAGTGGTAACAGGAGATAACTCAATAAAAGATGTCTTCTTCTTCTGCATATGGGAATTGGCTTTCATGGTAAATATCCAATGTGCAAATCTGAATTTAGTTCTTTTCCCTAATTAAAACAGAGGGCATTCGGTGAGGAAGGTATGAGAATTGAATTTCACTTTTGCCTTTCTCTTAAACTAGGTAGTTAACTTTTTGTTTTGTTTTGCTTTAGTCTTGTGGTTTTGTTGATGTACAGGTACATATTGTACTTCACAGTAACAGTGGAGTTAACATGACCACACACAACTTCAATAAGATTTTTTAAATTATTTTACAGCCGCCCCATGTCAGTCTATTTTCTTGTAACTTTTTCTCATTTTTTGAAAAGCTGGCGGAATACTCCTGAAAAGCAGCTTTTCTGCCAAGAGTTGAAAATGTATGTCAGCAAAAATTCTGGGACTGAAAAGCCATTGGCCTAGATCCAAAGAACCACACAACTTTTTTTTTTCTTGCCCAAACAAGCTTCAGATTTGTGGCCCTTGAACAGCAGCTCCTAATGCATTGTGGCAAACCTCTTTTGAAACTAAAGAAAATTTTTGCCATGGTAGTCTGTAAAAAATATCTTGTTACTTGAAGAGAAGAGTTTAATATCTTGACAGCCCTGCCAAAATACATGAACGTCGCCCAAAATATGACAGGTTCAGACAACTGTCGGAAAGACCGCATCTTCCTGTATGAACCTCTCTGGACCCTGAGATCCTCAGGAGATGCCTTTCTTTCAATCCCACAACCTTCACAGGTATGGTTGTTGAGAACATGAGTGAGGGCCTTCTCAGTGGCTTCTTCTAGACCCTGGAATTCTCTCCCTAAAGAGACCAGAATGGCCCCCTCCTTGCTCTCCATCTTTTGGCCAGGAAAGACTTTTTTTTTAATTCTGTGAAGTTTTTAAGGAAAAGGCTTTTAAGAGGGCACAGCATTGCTTTAAACTGTGCTGATTTTATTTTAATTATAGCTTTTTTCATCATGTTTTAATGTTGATCTTTTATAAAATTTTAACTGTATTGCAATCACTTTAACTTGTAAGTTGCCTTGAGTCCCAGTTTTGGGGAAAGGTAGTATATAAACAACAACAACAAGAAAGTGGAGATGGAGGAATCCAGTAGCATCTTTGATAATGATTTATTTTAGCATGAGCTTTTGTGATGATCAGCTTACTTTTCCAGCTGTGGCTGTACTTTCAGCACATCTGAAGAAGTAGATTGATACCCAAAAAGGTCATGCAAAAAGAAACCAGTTAGTCTCAAAGGTGCTGCTGGATTTCTTTCCTCTCCTTTCCATGTTGTTCTGATATTAACAATCAGTCTCTTGAAACTACTGAAATACCTTAGCCATCTTTACTGTGGAGATGGTTTTTATCTTTGGTGCCACCAAGGTTTCAGAACAGCTCAAGTATGCGTTTGTATTTCTCTTTGGAGCATGAATAGCACCCATGTTCATGGTATATTGCATTATAAAGAGGATTTCTCATTGTTAATTTTTTTCACCTTATCATAATTGTATCCCTTCCTGGAGGAAATTCACACAGACCATCTTCTAGCAGGACATTATAATCAACCGTGCAAGTATATACTTGGTCACTTTTATTTTGTGTGCTTGATCCTGGCACATAGGAAATAAAAGCAAGAAAGTACAAGGCTTGTACTCCTGCAGACTTTACTGCAGGAGTGCTTCCTTCTGTCACATTAGGTACTACTAACATGCTTGTGGGTTTTTTCTATGCTTGTCATACAGCTGGTTAAAATCATTTGAGCAACGTTAATTTTGCATTTAATTGGAACTGCATTATTCTTGAAAACAGCACTTCTGAGTAAAATGCCAAATTAATTAATACTCAAAGGTGTTTGTGTTTGATATAAATGACTACTTTAAAATGACTATTAAGTGAAAGACATCCGCTGAAGAAAATGATAATGGATTAAAAAATGAAATTTCCTTTTCCCCCCATTCATACTAGGGTTCTTTTCCAAGGAGCGGCTTTTCATTTAAAGTATTCTACCCTTCTAACAAAACAGTTGAGGACAGGTAAGCTCTTGATTTTTGCTGTCAAATAATGAGTGGAAGTGCTTCTCAGCTTCGGTTTTTAAATACAAAATGCCATTTATTGAGCCAAAGACAAATACTGACGATCATGTAATGGCATCCACAGATAAAAATGGGAGACAGGTCTCCAAGGGCTCTAAGGTGGCCTTAATTTATTATTTGAAACAAGCACAATGCATTTTGGCTTATGTAGTTGTTTTAGTGGCCTTCTTCAGGAGTTATATAAAAACAAATATTTATGCAAATGACAAATTAAAAATCAAAGGGACAACACATAATTATGATAATATGTATAAAATGGAAGCAAATGGAAAGGGATTTTTAGAGCCCCAGAATTTCTGCTGCTGGTTGCATAAACTGGTATGTATAGGCTTTTAAGCAATATACAGAAGACAAAATTTATTATTATATTTTTATAGATGTTATTGTAATTATGTTGTCCTTTTGATTTTTGTTCTTTGTATTTGTTTCTATATACCCTTGAAGAAGACAGCTGGAAAAATTATATAGGCAGAAATGCACGGAGCTTGTTCCAAATAATAAATAAAGACCATCCTACAGAGCACTTGGGACTTGTCTCCCTATTTATTGAGCTGTTGTCAGCAGACAAAACAACAAGGCTAGCTTCAAAATGACAACAGGATGTTTGATGTAGAGTCGAAGGCTTTCACGGCTGGAATCCATAGGTTGTTGTGGGTTTTCCAGGCTTGAGGCCATGTTCTATTAGTATTTGCTCCTGCCATTTTGCCTGCATCTGTGGCTGGCATCTTCAGAGGATGGCATCTTCAGAGGCAGGCGAAATGTCAGGAGCAAATACTGATAGAACACGGCCTCAAACCCACAACAACGTACACAGGATGTTGTCAGGAGGAAGGGAAGAGTGTGAAGCATGTTAAATAGTTAGTGTAGGATACACTTAGGGCCCTTTCACACAACACAAGAACAACACTTTGATACCACTTTAATTACCTTGGTTACATCCTCTGGGACATCTGGGGCCAGGTCAAAAAAAAAAATTTTTTTTAAATGGAGGGCCACATAAATGTCTAGGAGGCCACAACTGTTGTTCTAAAAGGTAGCTTGTAAATGAGCACATATAAAAACACAATAGTTATGTGAATGCGCGATGATGGTAAGATATTTGTTTCATTAGCTCAGGGGCAGTGCCTCATAATAGCCGTCAACACTGGGAGTTGTACTCTGTTGAGAACATGCCTTACAAAATGTGTACTTCTGTGTCTGGCAGAGTTCTACAGTTTTATTGGAGCAAGTATTGTAAGTCATTCGGTGTAGTGTAGATGCCATTTTCAGGCCAAGCTATGGCATCTAAGGAAAAAAACAATCCAACCCTTTTGTATAACATCTAAGCTAGTAAACTTTTGGTGACCTCAACCATTGAGAAATCTGCCAACTTGAATTTTAAGAGAATTAAATCCCCAAGCATTAACGTCGTGCTTGACGTGAGGCAATCTTAGTAGACTTGTATGTGAAGGGTGAATGGAACCTTTTTTTGTTGTATTAAACAGAACTTAATCCTCAGTGCATGGGACAAAGCATCACAAATCCATGTGAAGGGGTCCTTTTGTTCCTATATTGCGCAGACTGGTCTGGAATATTCAGATAACTTTAATCAAATGGAAGAATTTTATTCTGTGTATCCATAGGAACAGATAGCTCAGCACGGTAAACTCTTTGAAGTCATTAGTGCTATTCAATAACATCAGTAAACATTCAGTTAAGCACCAAGAAGGGAGATTATAATAGGGTTTCAAGAAAACACCGATGTAGTTGTAGTAACTGAAAAGTTCTTCTTATTATTTCCAGCAAACTTCAGGGTCTTTGAAGGCAAGAAGCAAATCAACATCTTGGTCTCAATACTATTTAAGCACTACTTCTGTGGTTGTGGATTGTTGCACCATGCCATAGTTGACACAGAACTTTTTTGTATGCAAATCTTCAAATAAAGGACTGAAGTAAGGATGTCGCAGATTTACACTGAATCTTACAGCTCTGCCTGAAACAAAGATGGTGCAACAGCCTGACCAACTTCCTTTCTCCACAAGACTTTATTCAGACCAAGCCCAACCACAAAAAGTCACCCTTCCTTCTGCCTAAAGCAGCAGAATGTTTTATCAGTTCAACTATTTCAGGTAGCCTTTTGAAGTTAATGAAAAACCATTTCAAAGAAAACATCCCAAGAATTATCCCATGTTAGACCCATTGAGTTGGAAGAGACCATAGTAGGGCCATCGAGTCCAACCCCTTGCAGGAACATGTGATCAAGAACATATCTGCAAGAACATGCAAGAACATACCATCAAAGTATTCACAGCAGATGGCTGCCCAGCCTCAGTTTAAAAACCTCCAAAGAAGGATACTCCACCACACTCCCAGGCAGCATATTCCACAGCTGAACCGCTCTTACCGTCAGGAAGTTCTTCCTAATGCTTAGATGGAATCTCTTTTCCTGAAGGTTGAAGCCATTGTTCCACGTCCCAGTGTCTAGAACAGCAGAAAACAGGCTTGCGCCACCTTCCATGCTGACCTTCAAGACCAAATTCTCTTAAGGAACAGTGTGAGTGACTTCCATTTAAAGTGGTATAAGGTGTCTCAAGCTCTGAAAGAAGATTTCAGACTGTTGCTTCTTCCCGCTTGCTCTCAAACGTGGCTTAAATGAACAGCATAGGTTTTACCACTGATTTGAAAGGCCGGACCTTGAAGAGAAATGGGGGAGATGGATGTAATGGATCAGGTAAGCAAGGAGAACTGGACTTCCTTACTGCTAAAGAGGCTCATTTGTTGTAATGTTTCCCACTTTCAGGTGGGGCATTAAAAAAAAACCTCATTACAGCAAAATAAACCAACGTCAAACCCAAACATATATCATGTTTGCATCCTTCCATTAAACTAGAAAGGGCTCCTTGGCCAGTCTGATATCTTTGCAGTAACCATTTCAGGAACGCTGATGTTTTCAAAGAAGTCCGAACAGCTCCTGCCATCAAAACCCTGTGATAGGTTTGCCTTCAGGTCACCCTAAGTTTGAAACCACTTGAAGGCACACAATAACAACAACAAAGCTGTGTTAATCTCTTACAGCATAAAAGAGAGAGAGGGGAAAAAATGTGGCAGCACCTTTGAAATGCTGCCCCACCCAGCAGGACCAGGTCTAACGTTTACGGGAGAGGAGATTTCAATTGAACATTAAAAGGAACTTTTTGACAATAAGAACAGTTTGGCAATAGAAAGACGGTGGAGTCTCCTTCCCCTATGTCTTCGAAAAGAGACAGGACAGCTGCCTCCTGGGGAGGCTCTACCTGAAGATCCTATATTGAGCAGGAGGTTGGACCTCATGGCCCTGGAAGCTCCTTCCACTCTGTGGTTCCATGACTCTAAGAATAATTGATTATTATTTTAGCATGAACTTTCATGGATAAAAAGCCACTTCTTCAGATGTAGAACAAAGTCATATTGAGGTATAAAGCATATTGGTACAGTTGTGGGAGTGGGACAGAATCTAATAGGATTGAGAAAGATCCAGATCTACTCCCCACATCTACTCTGGGAGCAATATTACAGGGGAGGATAACATTACCCACAGCATCAGAGGCAAGTTTACTTGCTCTTTCTCCAAAGTGATATATATTTTTATTAAAATATTTATATCCCACCTTATATCTGAAGATGTCAAGGTGGCTTACAATAAAATGATCTGAAACAATACATTTTTTTAAAAGATAAAAATATATTTAATCATTTCTCAAGAACAGACAATTTAAAACCAGTTAGAACAATTTAAAATAATACCCATCTTAGCAGATGAACCAATTGAATAAAATCAGGCCCCCACAATTTTAATAAAAAGCCATGTTTTGACTTGGCATCAAAATGATACCAGTGTTGGTGCCATAATGGGGGTACCACCACAAAAATGGCCCTCTCTCATGTCCTCCCATGGATGGGAAATAGAGGAAGGTCCCTCCAATAGACCTCAATTCTTGGGCAGGCATATACAGGGAAAAGTGCTCCCTCTAGTATCAAGGTCCCAAGCCATTCAGGACTTTAAATGTTATGAACACCACCTTGAATTCAGATTGGAAGCATACTGGTAGCCAGCACAATGCTCCTCTGTACATTAGAGAAACAGGAAAGTCTCCACACAGGCGATCAGTGAACACAGATCCGACAGCAGAAATGGCAACACCCAAAAAAACAGTTGCAGAGGATTTCAACCTTACTGAACACGCAGGAAGGGATTTACAGGTTGCAGTCCATGAACATGGAAGTTACTAAGGAAGACTAGAAAGAGAAGCAGCTGAATTGAATTATATTCACAAATCCCAATCCATTAGAAGGCTTGAAGGCTTCTTTCAAAATGCATTCAGGGATGATTTTCTCTTTCACCAGCATCCGTCTTTCTTAATGATTTCCATTTTGGTAGCCATAAATTTATGTCTTTTAAAACCACGCCAGGGTAGCCAGTGAGGCAGGCTTATCTTATCTCTTTTTTTCTCTTTGTTTTGGTGTTCAAGTATGCTCAGTAAGGAATCCACACAACTGTCGTAGGAGCAGCTAGAGTAGAGTCCTAGAATCCTGCTCTTTCCCAGCTCAGGCTTTATTGCATTGCTTACAAGAGAAGCCACTGCAAGCCAAAACTGAACATGTTTTTCTCCAGCCCACCTTCACCATCGTCCCCACTACTGATGCTGCTAACCCTTCCAGCTACACAGAAAATAAGGGGGACTGGACAGCCATCAAAAGACTTTGTAAAAAGGAGCTTCATTGCCTATCTCAGTTAATTAATATCTGGAGCATCATAGATCCTTTCCTCACAGCATCTAGATATACTATACTAAATTAGTGTTCACAGCTAAGCAGCAGTTACATTACCTGAGTTGCAAAGTGAGAGCAAGCCCCATTGTCCACAGTAGAAATTATACTATGTGTGCAACGTAGGGTAGAGCCCACTTTTAAAAACCTATCTTTGTTGGAGGTTGAGGTTAAATATCACATTTTGTGCCCCCCTCAAAAGATTTTAGGCCTAAGAGCAATGTCCAGTAGACACAGAAAGGATCACACAGAAGGTGAAGCTGCCCAGCAAGGAAAGTTGTACATTATTTAGTAGTAGCTATTTAGACAGATAGCATGACTAGGAACTGGAGCTGCTTATGGAGAGCGTACAAAGCTGGAGCAGCTGCTATTTCGCTCGCTCATCCCTGCCCTGGGTTTGGTGTGCAGAGGATTGGGTCCTGGGGCACTTGCAAGCGACAATGTGAGCGACCAGACCTGCATTCCTGTTTGCCCTCTCTCAGCAAGGCAGCGATCCCTCACATCATGATACCCAGAAAGACAGAGAACAGGTGTGAGCAGAGGAAAACTTGGCTGCTCATAGAACAACCAGCTGCACTTATCTCATAGACCTGGGTTCTTTCCGTGCGGGTCAACCTGCGACCAGAATGTTAAAAGGCCTGGAAACCATGAAGCCCTGTGAGGAGCAGTTTAAGGAGCTGAGTATGTTTAGCCTGGAGAACAGAAGGTTAAGAGGGGACAGAATAGCCATGTTTACATATTTGAAAGGAGGATGGAGCAAGCTTGTTTTCTTCTGCTGCATAAACTAGGACACAAGCAGTGCCTCTTCAACTAGAGGAAAAGAGAATCCAGGTAACCATTAGGAAGTGCCTCCTAGGATAAGAGCAGTTGGACAGTGGAATATGCTGCTGACTCAATCGAGTGTGGTGGAGTCTCCTTTGGAGGTTTTTAAAGAGAGGCTGGATGGCCATCTGACACGAGTGCTTTGATTGTGTATTCCTGCATGACAGAACGGGGTTGGAGGACCCTTGGAGTGTCTTGCCAGTACTGCAGACCAGAAGGTTGTAAGTTCGATCCTACCCGGCTCCAAGGTTGACTCAGCCTTCCATCCTTTCGCAGGTCGGTAAAATGAGTACCCAGCTTGTTGGGGGCACGTATAGAAATGTTTCGAAATACATGCTATTTGTAAGTTGTTCGCCGCCTCGATCCATATGGAGAGGCGGGATACAAATAAATAAATAAATAAAATAAAAAATAAAAAATGATTCTAACCCCATCTTCCCTGCTGTACCATGCAGAGAGGCAGGTAAGCAGACGGTCTGTTCACTGCTTCCAGATGCTTACCTACTCTGGGCAGCCCTACTAGATCCAAACCTCCAAAATATACTGCCAAGAGATAATGAGCAAGGAAGAAGAGGCAGGAACTGATTCAGTGACTTGCCTGAGTGCTCCCTCTGGGCAGTGCAGTGCAGAACTATCAGTGGTGCAATGTCTTGTTCCAGAACTAGGTATAGTTCCTTGCCTTTCCAAGGGTTCTTTTTGTACCAAACTCTGACATGCATAGATCTATAACATATCCTGTATCAGTGATGACACAGCAGAGATGCATTCCTTTTTTGGTGATAGGATCTACCATCTACTCACAGTCACATTGGGCCTCCAAATAAAATCTACCCAGACTTATCCCCTGGCCAGTGATGTAATTTCCCATTGCTGGATTCATGGGGAATCCCTGAGTTGGGGTGCAACCCCCAAGGTGAGGCCAAGAGAAGATGGGACTTCCAAAGGTTATGTAGAGCAAAAGAAGTGTGCAAGTGTGACCTGTCTCCCCCAATAATTCTAAGAACTGTACAGGCAGTTTAGTAACAGAGAAACATTAACTCCTCAGCCTGTTCTTAGCCTCAAATGACAAAGCAAATGCAAAAAGCATCTGACTAGGTGCCTAAAAGAAACAAGCCCTTTCATGCCACTTTTGGTCATGACGCTAACAAGGACTCAAACCCA
Organism: Ctenosaura bakeri; assembly: GCA_948474755.1. NCBI lineage: Eukaryota > Metazoa > Chordata > Lepidosauria > Squamata > Iguanidae > Ctenosaura > Ctenosaura bakeri. Next base: position 72,194 of record CAOLHI010004587.1, read on the forward strand.
CCTGCCCATTTGCAGGGGCTGGCTCAGTACCTGCAGGTAACATAATAAGGAAGGGGTGGAAGCACACTGCTGCAACACCTGTGTGCATGTCTGTGTAGTCTTGCCCAAGCAGGCCACTGCCCATTTGCCTGTCTCCAATTCTGGGTTTAAGCTGGTGGATTCAGTCCTCCCTGTGGCACTTAGCTAGAGGGAGATGAGTGGGCAGCCTTCTGGGCCAGGCCGTGGGACCCAGTCCTCCCAACCACACTTCGGGGAGGAGAGGCCAAGTCTGCACGTTTGCCCAGTTTGTCAGGGGGCAGGGCAGGGCTGGGAGGGTCCCAGTAGTGGACCTTGGAAAATGTACTGCTGGGGACTAGAATTCCCAGAGTCCCATTGCCTGCACCAGCAGGGAAATTCTAGAGCTGTGGTCCAAAAATTAGTCTGGATTCTGCCCCTCAGGACTAGAATTCCCAGAGTCCCATTGCTTACACCAGCAGGGAAATTCTAGAGCTGTGGTCCAAAAATTAGTCTGGATTCTGCCCCTCAGGACTAGAATTCCCAGTGTCCCATTGCTTACACCAGCAGGGAAATTCTGAGAGCTGTGGTCCAAAAATTAGTCTGGATTCTGCCCCTCAGTACAGAGCCACAGAGTTGGAAGGGTCATCTAGTCCAAGCAGGAAGCACTCCTGAGAAGTCGCCATCCCCTCTCTCTTTAAAGACCTTCGAAGGAGGAGAGTCCCTTCCATTTCCAGTCAGTCTGCTCCACTGTCAAACAGCTCCTACCCTCGGGGGGGGGGTCTGCCTAATGTTTCCACGGAATCTCTTTTCTTGTTCCCAAAGATCCCAGGCAACCCCCGACTGGCCCTTGTATGTGACAAAATGAATCCTGGCCAAATCCCTTCACAAGGGCTACCATCGGGGTTCCCAGGGCTACCTACCAGAGTAGACCTTGATTCTTTTAGTGGACATTACTATTATTATCTTTCGTCTTATATTTATATCTCACTTTCCCCCCGAAATTGGGACTCAGAGCAGCTCACAATTTAAAAGAAAAACCCAATTAAAAACATACGAAAGTGAATATTAAGAGAATTAAAGTATTTACAGTATTAAAACGGTAACAACACAGTAAAAGAATAAAATGCCTTTCAAAAAGATGTAGAAACTCTTAAGCAGCAACCAAAGCAACACAGCACTCCTTAGTCCATTCTTTAAAAACTTTGTTTCAAGAAGCCTGACTGAATAAAAAGGCTTTAGCCCGCTGACAGGCCACGACGGCCCGCCATTCTCCATGGCAACCGATCACGCGGCCGCCATCTTGTTACTAGCGTCACCATAGCAACACCTTCCCGCTCCCCGGACCACCATCGGCCGCCATTTTGTTTGCCTCGGTCTCCTTGGCGACAGCTTCGCTTTCCCCCTCCGGCCTCCCGGCCGGCCCGAAAACACCGGCGAGGGCCCGGCCGCTGCCGGCTTCCGTGGCGCCGCCCGGGCGAGCAGCAGCCATGGCGGCGGGCCGCTCGGGCCTGGAGGAGCTGGAGCTGACGGGCGAGGAGGCGGAGCGGCTGGCCAAGGCCTTCCAGGACGAGGGCTTCCGCAAACTCTTCGCCGAGTACGCGGCCGAGCTGGCCGACCCGGCCCAGCGGGCCGTCTACGAGGCCGAGGTGGCGGAGCTGGAGCGGCAGCGGGGCGTCGAGGCGCGCTTCCTCCACCCGCAGCCCGGCTGGGTGCTGCGGACGAGCCAGGGCGGGGCCCGCCGCTGCTACCTCAACGTCTGCAGCAACCCGCTGGTGGGGCGGCCCGAGGCCCGGCGGGAGCCCGGCGGGAGCTGCTGGTCGCTGCCGCACTGCCTGGCCCCGGGCCGCGAGGAGCTGAGCCGGCGCCGGCCCCGCGGGCCCCGCCGCCTGGTCTACGACGTGCTCTTCCACCCGGACACCCTCCGCCTGGCCGCCCGCTCGGCCCGCTTCCGCCGCCTGGTCGACGAGACGGCCCTGGAGGCGGTGGAGAAGCGCTTCGCGCCGGGCCTGGACCGCGCCAACGCCGCCCCGCTCCGTGGCACCCGGTACAAGGGGCTCCCGCAGGCCTCCCTGCTCCGGACGCCGCTCCCGGGGGGACCCCCGCCGCCGCCCCCCGACGGGGCCGGGGGAGGAGGAGACTCCCCGCTGCCGCCCTTCCCCACCCCGTACGCCTACCCGCCTCCCGAGCCGGAGCGCGAGACCCGGGCCCCGCCGCCCCCGCCCTCCCCGCCGCCCGCCGCCGCCGCCGCCACGCCGCGCTGGACCCTCCGGCACCGCTCCTACGTGGACCTCCAGGACTACCGCCACAGCCGGGACTCGGCGCCCAGCCCGGTGCCCCGCGAGCTGGTGGTCACCATCGAGCTGCCGCTGCTCCGCTCCGCCGCCCAGGCCCAGCTGGAGGTCCGCGGGCGGGAGCTGCGGCTCGACTCGCCGCGCCCGGCCGCCTACCACCTCCGCCTCCCGCTGCCCTACCCGGTGGACGAGGCCCGCGGCACGGCCACCTTCAACAAGGCCAAGCGGCAGCTGGTGGTCACCCTGCCCGTCGCGGCCAAGCCCGGCCCGGGACCCCTCTCCGGCTGCGGCCAGGACTCTCCGCAGGAGCCAAGCCCGGCCGCGCCAGAGGAGGAGGAGGAGGAGGAGGCGGCGAGAAGCCCCAGCTCCGGCTCCCCCGGGCGGCTCCAGGAAGCCTCCGCCCCGATCCCGGCTCCGGACAGCGCCTCCCTCCCGCCGGAACCCACGAAGAGCGACCAGGAGCCGCTTCCTGCCACCCACGTGGGCGCCAGCAGCATGGTGTCGCCGGAGTGCCCCGTCGAAAAGGTCCCGGTGTCTCCCCCGGCCTCGCCCGATCCCACCACCGAAGGTTCCGATCTCCGTCCTGTTCCCGCTTCTTCCCCGAAGAGCCCGGGCGAAGCGGGCTCCCCCCTGCCGGGCGCTGCTGAGTCGAGAGCGGAGGCGAGCCTTCCGGAGCCTCCGAAGTCTGCCACCCCCGGCGCCCACGTGGATTCGGATGTGGGGCGCGCCTGTGCGGAGCTGCCCGGCTCCCCCAGCAGAAGAGGCAGCAGCAGCATCGCCGGCCCCGGTGCTCCCGTAGGCCAGCCGCATCGTCCCGACATCGGCATGGATCGTCATCGGTGCCCGGACGTCGACCCCCTTCCCTCCCCGCCCCACCGGGCACCGTGTGCCCCTCCCTGCTGCAACCTCAGCTCCGAGGCGCCTGGGACCCCCCTGGCACGCCGTGGCTGCTCCGGAGCCGATCCGGATCCGGAGCTCCCCCCAAATGCAGGCAGCCCCGGGCCACCTCCGTGCCCCCAGTCCACCAGCCACCAGCCAGACGTGGTTGCACCCGCCTTGTGTCCCAGAAAGGGGGCCTCTGCTTCTGCTGCTTCTCCTCCTCCGCTGCCATCGCCAGGCGCAGAGGCTCCGGTCCCCTGCCCGGGCTCTTCAGGGTGCCCTGCCGGCCCCCCTCCTCTCCTGTGCCCCCCTCTCGATTGCATGCAGGATGAACAGGTTCTGACCCTCCTCTTGCAGGTGCCAGGTGTGGTTCCCCAGAGCCTCAAGGGGGAGGTGGGCACAAACCACTACAGGGTTAGTTTCCACAGTGAAGACTCTGCTTCCCACGGCGTCCTCTTGCAATTTCTTCCTGAAAACAAATTGACTCCTCCGGAGAGCAAAGTCAGCGTGTCTCCCAATAATGTTGTCATTGTCCTGGCAAAGTCTCCAGAGACCACTGGACTTTGGACGAAATTCTGTTGTGGCCCAAATGCCAGTATGTTGCAGGTAATTAACTTTAACTTTTCACATTGCTCCCACACGGTGTATGACACACTCCTTGCTGTGTGGATATATTGTTGGGGGCATTCATTTCGGCATAACTTCACACAAGATATTTTTGTCTATGCCACCCCATGGTTTTATTTTTAGAACAACCCTTTGAGGCAGTGAAATGAGGCTAAGTGAAATCTCATCTTCAGTCCTTGGCACCTCTGGGAAACAGGGCTGATGTAGTGTTGTATCAGGTGGTTGAAGTGAGAGGCGGTAGGGCTTTGTCCTCCTTAACCGCTACCTCTTGAGGATGAATTGATCTTTGTTAGAACTTACCTTTCCCTTTTGCCCTTTTGAGTAACATTCTGGTGTCACCCGTTGCCCTTGAGTACTCTTTCCGCTGCTGCCTTTTCTACTCCTGGTAGCTGCCTCAGGAGGGCCTTTTTTTTCAAGATTTCGGCAAGTGAGGAAGGATTTAACCATTAACCTCACCATTAGTTAATTAATGTCCTGCTTTTCTACAGATATGGGACCCAAAGTGGCTTACAATAAAGCTAAAACAAGATTGCCTAAGTGTATTTTAAAAAAAGTTAAAAACACAAGCAAGCTATCATATGCAAACACCATTGACTTGAAAATATAAAGTCATTTAAAAACCCGGCCATAAAAATTAAAATACAGTACAAATGGCCATAAAAAGACCCTTTTGTGCAACCAGTTGATCAGCAAATGCTTGATTAAATAGAATCAAAGAGCTGGAAGAAACCACATTGTCATCCTTCTCTTTCCTGCTGATACCTGTTAGTGTAGAAGCAGGTATAGTTGTCTAGGTTTTGCTTTCATGTTTGATCTGATAATGGAGAGACAAATCAAAAGTGTTCCTACCTGCTTTGATTCCAAATGAGCTGTTTTCAGTTCTGCTTCTAGAAGAATAACATTTATAAATATTAGGAGGACCTTTGTGAAGAGTCAGCACATGCGGGATACTCTTGGAATCCGTAGACTGGATTTCTGTAGTGTTGAGATGCTCAGAACACAATGTTGAATTGTGGCACAGCTGCTATAGAGAATGGAGAACAAACAGGCTTTGTCCTTCTTGCTAATGCTGGGACAACTGTTTCCATGATTTTCTCTCTTGAGAGAAAGCTCATTGCTTTTTTTTAACAGCATACTTTGAGAACTGGGCCAGTCCTTGAAATGACAGAGTGAGTCTGGATTATAGGATCCCAGAGTGCGCTCTTGGCCTGTGATGTGTATCGGTTGCATTCACATTTTCCCATTTTAGATTTGCAAAATTTTGAGTATACCGTGTGTGGTATTCCCCCCTGCTTTGTACTACTTATTTATTCAAAGCAACAACAATAAATATAAAAATGGCAGATTGTGCAATTCAGTAGAAGCTAAGAGTTTGAAAACTTAGCAGTTTAAAATTGAATTCCTGATAGTCTTCCTGTTGTATCAGAAGGAGGTGAGAGGTTCTTCCATGGGAAGGGAGTTCCAACGCCTAGGCATGGCAGCTAAGGAGACCTTCTAATCAATTTCAGACAACTCTGCCTGTTTATAAAATGTATAAATAGCACCATCTTAAAGATTTCAGAGTGGAAACCATGAAGCTTTATGAGGAGCAGCTTGTGGAGCTGGGGATATTTTGCCTGGAGAAGAGAAGGTTAAGAGGTGAATGATAGCTCTGTTTAAATATTTGAAGGGATGTCACAGGGAAAATGGAGCAAGCTTGTTCCCTGCTGCTCCAGAGAATAAGACACAGAGCAGTGGCTTCAAACTGTACAGGAAAAGAGATTCCACCTAAACATTAGGAACAACTTTCGTGATGGTAAGAGCAGTCCAACAGTGGGATACACTACTGCCTGAGAATGTGGTGGTGGAGTCTCCTTCTTTGGGGTTTTTTAAAGAGAGGCTGGGTGGCCGTCTGTCAGGAGTGCTTTGAGTGTGTCTTTTTGCATGGCAGAAGGGGGTTAGATTGGATGGCCCTTGGGATCTCTTCCAACTCTAAGATTCTATTATTCTAATTCTGAGGGCTATAGAATAAAGGAATAAAGACCCAACATTACTTGTATGTTGTTTGGAATGAGAATGTATTTAACTCATCAAACTGCTGCTGCCATAGAGCACTGGCAGAGGACACACTGAAGAGTCTTTAAACTCACTGCTACCCATAAACACCCACTCAGTGCAAGGCAGGTCTGTCTGATAGCTCTGCAGTGATTCTTGTTCCTCACCTTGTCCACCAATCATTGTTTGGGCTTTGGTCTTGCTCTGGCAGCCACCACCCATGTTCTTTTTATCTGGTTTTTCATTTCTGGTTTTCGCTAATTTCTTCTTCAAGGCCTTTGTGGCTCACCCGTGTGAGATTTCCTTTCCAGAGCCAGTTCAGAATCTTTTAGAACCGAACAAAGAGTTCTTGCTCACTCGTCCGTGTGCACGTATCTGCATGCCTTCCTGTGTTCCCTCAGTTCTGTTTTGTCCATAACAGAATCAGAAGATCTGCAACACTCCGTGGCAGGTCACTGTTCAGTGGAGAAATTCTGTATTAAGGCAAGTCCTGAACATGTTGACTGTGTGTCTCTTCTTTTCCTACATTCAGCTCTGCTGTTTGGGAAAGTAACCAGATTGTTAGGAGGAGTGAGAGGGCACTCCAGATAAGGATGACATTTCCCTGTTGTGACTTCTGTATTGGTTGTGGCTTTTGGAGCGGCAGTGTGACTTTTAATTCAGAGGTTACTTAAAGGTCATTGGTTTGTTAAATGGGTTTTCAACAGATCAAGTGCCCTTTTGAGTACGAATCTTTAAATTATATTAGCTCCTTCAGTGTGGATCAGTAATGGCAGAGAGGTAAAAAATAGTGGTGGCATTTCTGTTAGAGGCCATTGAAAGGTCATTAATCTAATGGTTTACAAAAACCATTAACTTCTTGTGTCAGGCTTTTCCCTTGGGAGTCAAGCTTCCACATCGGAGAAGATAAAATTTCAGATGACTGGTTTCAGTTCATCACATTTTTCAACCAAGCTATGCAACAGAGCCAAATACAGTAAATTTTTAAACTCAAGAGAACAGCTTCCACCTGGAGGCTATGGTTGGCCCATGGCCTGTGGTTCAGCTGCATTCATAGATTCCACAATTAGTGATGGAACCTGGTCGCTTGTGTAAATTCCAGCACTGGAGCCCAATGTAGAAGAGGGATGGTGGTGGTGATGATATTTATTTATATCCTTCCTTTCCACTACTCTGGGAGTCAAGGCAGCTTCTAAGGGAATGAATGAATAAATAATTAAATATTGCTTGCTCACTTCTCCCTAAGACTTGGAAAAGCAGCTATGAAGGACATAGATAAGAGATCCTCAAATGTGAAGATTTTTCACAAAATACCAATGTCAGGATAGTCCGTGCTGTCATATTTCCATTTTCTATGTATGTGTGTGTAAGATGGAAAGTGAAGAAAACCGAGGGGAAGAAAATCAATCCATTTGAAATCTGGTGCTGGAGGAAAGTTCTACAGATGCTGAGGACTGTCAAACAAATAAATAGGTCTAAGAAGAAATCAACTCTGGGTTCTCACTGGAAGCCAGAAGGACTAAACGGAAGCTATTATACTTTGGATGTATCACAAGATGTTGTGACTCCTTGGGGAAGACAGTAATGATCCGAAAAGTGGAAAGTAGTAGAAAAGAGAACTGCAAAACAGTGGACAGATTGACTTAATCAGGCAAGCCTCAGCTGCTCTGACTTTGCAAGACCTGAGCATGGGCGGTTGATGACCAGGGCTCTTGGTGGTCTTTCTTTCATAGGATCAGCAGAAGTCAAAATTATCTTGGTGGCAAATAATAACCAATGACAACAAGTTCACTGCCAAAAGCCTGTCCCTCTCTGAACCAAGGATGGGCAACTTCAGAGTGTCTTGAAAATCAGTATTTGACCTCCAAGATCTTCAGGAACCTATACAAGGCCCCAGAGCAAGCAAAAATTAAAAAAAGCAAATCAGAAGTGGTTGGAGGGTCACTTCTGGTTTTTGAGATTTGAGGATGTGTTTCCAATCAAAACTGAAATCCTCTAGGAGGAAAAAAATGTATTTTCTCTTTTTTTTTCCAGCTGAGGAGATGAAGCAAGCTGAAGGCCACTCCTCACTAAGCCCTCCTTGGCTGTCAGCTTTGGACTCTAAGGCAGGAGTGGGTAACTCTGAGAGGCCTGTGGGCCCTATATATCTCCCCCTGCACTCAGAGGGCTGCACGTGTTCCCTCAGTTGCTTAAAAAATTGCCCCTTGTGGCCTCCAAGGGCCATGAGATGGAATCTCTTGCCATCCTTCTGCAGGTCGGTTGATTTAGCCTAGGTAATGTCTTTTCCCCCCCAAAACTAGTAGTGATCAGAAGAAGTAATTCTTCGTGGTCTCTGTGCCTTCATACACTAGGAGCTTTAGCGCCTGCGCGGTAGCGTTCGGAAACTTCTAGAGCTTGTTCGCTTGGCGGGAACCCCTCCCCCACGCCGGTACTGCGCATGCTCCTCCCGCCGAGCAACGGTCTCTCCTCAGTTCTTTCTCGTCCGCCGCCGCGTACGGAAGGTTCTTTAGTTTGTTCCTCTCACGTCGTGCTTGGCTTGCTGTTTCACGGTTTTACGGACTTTCGGACTGTCTTTGACCTCTCTTCGGACTCCCCCTTCGGTTTTCGTCTTTTGGATTTCGGAGTTTGGCGTTTCTTCGTCTTATGTCCGCGCTCTTTAAGAAGTGCGTGTCCTGCGGCCGCAAGGTTGCCCTCAACGACGGCCATAAGGAGTGTCTCTTCTGTTTGGGCGAGTCCCACACATCCGGACTTGCCCAATTTGCAGGGATTTTACTCCGCAAACTCTTCGCAACGCTCCGCGAGACTCAAATCTTTTTGTTGGGAGCAGTCTCTGCGGGCGATAGACGAGACCTCCACCTCCAAGATGGCCGACAAGAAGACGACCACGCCATCGACGGTATCGGCGGCTGCCGTCCGTCCACCTCGTCGGTATCGGGCTCGGTACCGGCGAAACGCCGATCTCGGCGTTACCGAGGATCCCGAAGCTGTCGGCGGCTGCCAAGTCAGCTAAAGGATCCTCGACGGCGAGGAAGGCTGAGGCTCCCCTTACGGAGACGCCTGCAAAAAAGCGCCCTGCTCCGGACGGAGGCAAGGGCAAGGAGAAGGAGAAGAAGAAGAAGAAGAAGGAAAAGAAGCGCTCCCCGGCTGGGGACGCTCAACCTCCTACTCCTCCTCCTACTCAGCAGCCTTCCAAAGGGCGAGGCGAGTCCGTCGACCTCTCGGAGGATGAGATCGAGGACGTTCCCCAACAGCGCCCGGACTCGCCTGGGGCAGACCCTCCAACCCTGGTGGAGGAGCGCCACCGCCCTCTTAGCCGTCGCAGGTCGGCCGACCTGCAGCAGAGAGAGCCCTCTGCTTCTCCGGAGCGGCGTTCGACCTCCTTCAGGTCCCGGTCCGCTCTTCCGAGCGTCCGGTGGCCTCGCCGCCTCCGAGGGAGACAAGAGAGGAACAACCTCGCTCGTCTGCCTCAAGATACACCTCGGCGTCCTACGTGGCCAGGTACGCGAGGGAATCTGAGTGGAGAGAGCGCCCGGCCTCCTATCGGTCCCATTCGCCATCGTACCGGGATCGGTACCATCGTGGCCCGAGTCGCTGGGAGACCTTCCGGAGGTCCCGGTCACCTCGTCGACAGCGCGAATCGCGCTCGCCTAGAGGGGACGAGGCTCGGTACCGTCGACGCCGAAGCCGATCTCCGTCGGACCGCCGCTCCTTCAGCCGCTCTCCCTCCCCTCGATATCATAGGGCGAGGGAGCCTTCACCACGGTATCGGGCGATATCGCCACCTCCTAGGGTCACGGCGACGGCGACGCGCCCTACGGAGTCGGTGGTGACTGAGCGGGCTACGACGACGTCAGCCTGCCAGACTACCCCGGTCACCACCAAGAGGGTGAAGTCCGTGGTCAGCCATCCCAAGCGGGACGCTGCTGCTACCACCGCCCCGGCTGCGGAGAAGCCTAGGAAGGCAACACCTGCGGCGACTACGAAGGAGCCGGAGAGCGAGCGGCGAGAGGACTCACCGAGCTCGGAGTCGTACGACTCGAGTGCGGAGTCTGAGGTGTCTGAGGCGGCCTCCCAGGAGTCTCCTCCGTTGGGATTCGGGGACCCGATCCCAGATTCTGCTCCAGAGGACGTCCACCAGTTCTCTGCGATGCTGCTCCGCATGGCCACTACCCTCGGCCTTAAGATCGCCGATGCGGAGCCGGAGGATGACGATCCAGCCTTCTCCGTTTTCGAGGAGAAGCGACCTTCCACGGCCCCGCTGCCTCTCCTGCCCCAGGTATCCAGACTGGTGAAGGCCGCCTGGGATAGACCGGCCTCGGCTCAGCCGATACCGCAGCGGTTAGAACACCTCTACAGGGTGCAGAAGGATAACGCCGGTTATCTATTTAATCACCCTGCACCGAACTCTGTGGTCGTCGAGTCCGCGCAGACGAAAGGCTCCGGCAGGCAACACACCACCCCGCCGGACAAAGAGGGCAGGAAGTTGGACGCCTACGCAAGGAGGTTCTATTCGGCTGCCTCCTTGCAGATCAGGCTGTCCAACACTCAGGCTTGCCTCGCGGCATACCTGAAGAAGGTGCTCGATCGCCTGCAACCAGCGATGGAAGCGGTACCGGAGGACATCCGCCAAGCCTCCTCCGTGATCTTCAATGAGGCTATCTCCATCGCTCGGCACCAGATGGCCTCCTCCCGGCACGCAGTGGAGATCGCCTCCCGGGTCATGGCGGGATCCGTCGGCCTCCGCCGCCATGCTTGGCTTCGACCGGCCGACATCCAGGAGGACACCAGAAGGAGGATTGAAGATCTCCCCTTCGACGGTGAAGGCCTATTCAATTCGTCCACAGACGAAGCTTTGGACAATCTCGTCAAGGCGAGACTGACCGCAAAAAAGATCGGGCTGCAGCCGGCCACGCAGACCCGCAGGGCCTCCACCTTCCGACCATCCTGGCGACGATCTTCCACCTCGTCGTTCCAGCGTTCGGCCCAGTCTGGACAGTCGAGACCGTCCTCCGGCTCATCGGCCAGACGCACGATTAGGCGGCGCCCGCCTTCGTCGAAGAAGTCCTCCTCCGAGACAAAGTCTCGGTTTTGACGTGCCTGGCAGGACCCGCCAATACCCACTCTTCAGCCTACCATCAGCGCTCGGAGACCGACCGACTCTCGCTCGACACCTAGCGGAGTGGCAGTATGTCACTACGGACTCTTGGGTGCTTTCCATCGTCCGTCTTGGCTACGCCATCGAGTTTCTCGATATTCCTCCTCGCGGCGTTTATTACTCCACGTCGTCGAGTCCGGCCCTCCTGGAAGAGATCCAATCCCTCCTCCAGAAAGGGGCGATCGAGCGGCTCCCGCAAGAGGCCAAGACCACCGGCTTCTTCTCCAGGTACTTCACGTACCGAAAGCCGACGGTACCCTCCGGCCGATCCTAGACCTCAGAGGGGTGAACTACTACATCCGCCCCAAAAGGTTCAAGATGGTCACGATACCGTCGATCCTACCCTTCCTACATCGAGGGGACTGGTTCGCCTCCATCGATCTCCGAGACGCATACTTCCATATCGCCATTCGCCCGCAGCACAGACGGTACCTCCGCTTCGCAGTCGACGACACCTGTTACCAGTACAAGGTGCTGCCGTTCGGACTCTCGACTGCCCCAAGGGTCTTCACCAAGTGCATGGCCCCGGTGGTATCCTACCTGCGGACGAAGGGCGCTTCCGTCTTCCCCTACCTCGACGATTGGCTGTTGGTGGCGTCCTGCAAACAGAGACTTTACCACGACGTCCACATGACGTTGTCACTCCTGACCCGCCTTGGTCTACGAGTGAATCCGAAGAAGTCCCACCTCGAGCCGGCGAGGATCTTGGACTTCATCGGGGCGACGCTCGACTCGACCTCCGCCAGGGCGTACCTACCAGAGTCTCGAGCACAAACTTTGATCCGGGCCGCCGCTCACGCTCGTACGGCCCCGACGTTATCTGCGAGAAGCGTCCAGCAGCTCTTGGGCTACATGGCTGCGACGACCGCTGTGACATATCTCGCCAGGCTGAGAGCAAGACCTCTTCAACACTGGTTCGTCCGCATATTCGACCCCCTGCGAGACGAACAGACACTCCGACTGCAGCTGCCGGGAGACGTCCGCTCATCCCTCCGATGGTGGCAGTCGCGACGCAATCTCATGTCGGGGATGCCTTTCCAACAGCCGACACCGAAGGTGACGGTAACGACTGACGCCTCCCTGTATGGATGGGGTGCCCACTGCGGCGATCTCAGAGTCCGCGACAGATGGACCGACGACGAGACCGCTCTCCATATCAACGCGCTGGAGCTGCTTGCCGTCTGGAAAGCCCTACGGGCGTTCCGCCATGCCGTGGCGGGGCGCACGGTCCTGATTCTGACGGACAACACCACCGCCGTCTGCTACATCAACAGACAAGGTGGGACTCATTCCACGACCCTGCTCGACATCGCGCTCGGCCTGTGGGAATGGTGCATTCGCCTGCACACGCATCCCGTGGCGGTTCACCTGGCCGGGCAGGAGAACACCACGGCAGACGCCCTCAGCAGGGACACCTCATCCCATCACGAATGGTCTCTCTCCGGAGAGGCGTTCAGACTGATTCGGGACCGCTGGGGCGAACCATCGATCGACCTCTTCGCGACCAGGGAAAACGCGAAGTGTCGCCGATTCTGTTCCAGAGCGGGCCACGATCGTGCCTCCATCGGGGGACGCTTTCCAGTTTCCGTGGACCGGGGAACTCCTCTACGCGTTCCCGCCGTTCCCGCTGCTCGGCCGGACGATATCGAAGATCCTCGCCGACCGAGCCGACGCGATCCTGGTAGCCCCGTACTGGCCGAGGCAACATTGGTTCGCACCCCTGCTACAAGCCGCGCGAGACGACCTGCTCCGGTTGCCACCGACACCGGACCTGCTCTCCCACTCCGGCGGCCGAGTCCTCCATCCGGACCTGCCACGCCTGGCCCTCCATGCCTGGAGGATATCGCACTAGACGATCCCGTGCTCGGTACCGTCCTCGTCGCGGCCAGGAAGGAATCCACCCGTCGCAACTATCAATACAAGTGGCGACGCTTCCTGACCTTCGCTAACGAGAGGAGTGAGCCGGTATCGCCCGCGGGGCTCTCGACCGTCCTGCACTTCCTCCTGCACCTCCGGCAACAGGGCCTGGCATTTCCATCCCTGAAGGTGTATCTCTCCGCGATCGTGGCATACCAACCGCCACGATCTGCTGCCTCGGCCTTCTTCAGGAACGATACCGTTAAGCGGTTCCTGAAAGGACTTCATCATCTCTACCCGCCGGTATCGCCGCCGCTACCGCCGTGGTCCCTCTCGCTGGTGCTCTCGCAGCTGACGAAGCCGCCCTTCGAGCCGATGGCGACCTCGGATGACAGGCTCCTGACAATGAAAACTGCCTTCCTGGTAGCGGTGACCTCAGCGAGGCGAGCGGGTGAGATCACAGCTCTTCGTTCCGATGAGCCCTTCACGGTCTTCCACAGGGACAAGGTGGTCCTGAGACCTGACATCTCGTTCCTGCCAAAGGTGGTGTCCAGTTTCCATCTCAACCAGGATATCATCCTGCCTGCCTTCTTCCCGAACCCGACGACACCGTTGGAGCGGTCCCTCCACTCCCTGGACGTGCGTCGGGCATTGGCTTTCTACAAGGACAGGACTGCTTCCTTCCGACAGACGCCGCATCTCTTTGTTTGCTATGGGCGACGTCGGAGGGGCCTAAAAGTGTCCACCCAGCGCTTCTCCAAGTGGGTGGTGAGGACTATTGAACTGGCGTATGAGCTCGCGAGGAAGCCTCCGCCAGTCCTGCTTCGAGCCCACTCCACCAGAGCTGTGGCTACTTCTGCGGCCCTCCTGCGAGGAGTTGACCTGCATGAACTCTGCCGTGTGGCGACCTGGTCCCAACCATCGACCTTCGTGCGCCACTACAGGCTCGACTGCCGGTCGCGCAGAGATGCCCGGTTTGGATGTGAGGTGTTGGCTTCCGTGCTGTAGGACCTGACCCGCCGTCCGACCGGTAAGCTACACAGTCTCCTAGTGTATGAAGGCACAGAGACCACGAAGAAGAAGAACAGGTTGCTTACCTGTAACTGTGGTTCTTCGAGTGGTCATCTGTGCCATCATACACACCCGCCCTTCCTCCCCTCTTTCTCAGGTCCCTGTAGGTTCTACGGCGGACGACAGAACTGAGGAGAGACCGTTGCTCGGCGGGAGGAGCATGCGCAGTACCGGCGTGGGGGAGGGGTTCCCGCCAAGCGAACAAGCTCTAGAAGTTTCCGAACGCTACCGCGCAGGCGCTAAAGCTCCTAGTGTATGATGGCACAGATGACCACTCGAAGAACCACAGTTACAGGTAAGCAACCTGTTCTTTTTTTAATTCTGGGAGGTGGGCACTCCATATCCTCCAACAGTTGCAGTTGGGCAAGGACAGTCCGAATTAATGCTCTCTTGACCCACTTTTCCAGCTGCTTTTAAAATGTCCTGGTTTCTCTCTCTTCCTTCCACTTTTCCCCTTTGTCCTCAGTTTACTTCTGTTGCTGCAAACTGAGTTCAAAATGTCAGAGTGTATTGCAGTTGGTAAACTCAGCAGTGGAGACTGGAGAGGTAAAGGTAGAGTCTTGTCCTTCCCAGTCCGCTCAGGCAAAAGCAAACCTCTGCAGTCTCTCCTAGGTTCTATGTTTTTCCTCAGTGATAACTTTTGCCAACTTTAACAACACTCTGATGTTGCTAGGCCACGTATGTCCCAGTTTTCATCTGTGAATTATTGAGGAGGATGGGTACTTGGTGCTCCATGTGGCCCACAGTCTGTACCTTGCCCACTCCTGGTCTGAGGGTTAATAGCAGTAGCAATAGCATGTGTATTTCTATACCGCTTATCAGCTAAGTGCTCCCCAAGCGGTATCCAATGTGTGTTAGCTAATTGCTCCCAACAAGCTGGGTACTCACTTTACCGACCTGCAGAAGGATGGAAAGCTGAGTCAACCTGGATCCCGGCAGGATCGAACTCACAACCTTGTGGCTGCAATACCGGCATTTACCCACTGCATCTTCTGGCCTCACTTTTAAGAATTCAAGCATCATGAAGACAGACTTGTTCACAGAATCATAGAGTTGAAAGAGGCATCATGGCCCATGGAGTCCAACCTCTTGCTCAGTGCAAGATCTTGATGCTAAAGCATCTCCAGCAAGTAGTTGTCCAGCCTCTTTTTAAAGACATCCGAGGAAGGAGACCCCCACAACCTCTCTAGGCAATTGGCTCCATTGCGGAACCTCTCTGCCTGTCCAGAAGTGTCTTCTCATGTTCAATCAGACTCTATCCTCCTATAACTTAAAACCATTAGACCTGGCCCTGTGCTCTAGGGCAGCAAGGAACAGGCCTGCCTCCTCCTGTCTGTGACAACCCTTGAGGTGTTTAAAGAGTGCCATCCTGTCACCCCTCAGTCTTCTGTTCAGCAAGCCGAACATGCCCAGCTCCTTCAACCTGAGCTCATATCTTTTGCTCCCAGTACCTCTTATTGTCCTAGTTGCCCTTCTCTGAACCTGCTCCAGCTTGTCTCTGTGTTCAGACAAAGACAAGCAGGGATTCCAGAGAAGAAGCCTGCAAGCAAATGTACTTTACTTAGAAGAAAAACAAGGGTTTACTGAGGAATGAAAGGTACAAAGTTATCAATGTGATGAATCACACTCTTTGTCAAAGGTACAAAATTCCGTGGTGTTATAACTCATGTAGTTCCAACAACAGCTTCTGCTTGTTCCAGCCTCCCTGTATCTCTAAATCCTTTGGAATTAACCACTGTCTTGCCAACTCCCAGCTGTCTTGTGGAGACTGATAATTCTACTTATAAAGGAAGGAAAAGTCTGAAAATGATTTTTTAAAAAATATTTGAGTACAGAGTAAACCTTGGGCCCGATGGTTGTTTTTTAATTCTTCTTTTCCTAAAAATATTGCATGAGGATTTATTGATAGCCTCCAAAATAGTTTCATGACACACAGATGTCTTCCAATCACTCTTGGGAAAATTAGTTGAATCATTGTTATATTTGTTACATAATTGTTGGCCCATTTGGGTGTTGATTTCTGTATCAATTTGGTACCTGCAATATGTGTTTGCACTCCACATATACAAAAATGAGAGTTACATTTAATGGAAGGCAATTATTTTTTTGTTTTTTCAGCATTTCTGACCTCTATTGGTTAAACATCCTTTGGCTTAAAATGGGATGAAGGAGCTTTGCCTCTCCAGATGTTTGTAATTACACTTCCCCCAGGCCTTTCCCATCAGCTGTGCTGGGTGGGACTGCAAGGATTTCTAGGCCAAAACATCTGGAGGGCGAAAGGTTCCTCATTCTGGCTTTAAAACAGCAAAAAGATTGACATTTTCATAACAGTCAGTGGAAAATTCCAAAGGATAGTTGTATCTTGGCCAGGATGTTGTGTGCCAGCACACAATAGATACTGCTGTAGTTAAATATTCAACTTGTGAAAAAAGGAACCAACAAGAGAGGTGAGCTGATAATGCTTGTGATGAAATGTGTGTAGTTTTCTTACCAGTAATTTTAGTCTTTGGATTAATCCTAGCTCTATCTTAGCCAGTTTATTACTCAAAGGCAAGTCTCGTTTTTTGCAGGTTGTACTATGGTGTGTTCATAGTAGCCTTTTGGAGCACACAGTGAGTGCAAGCTTCTCCCTTCAACATGACTGTGCGCTTGTAGGTTTCTGACTAACAGCAGTTTGGACGCACTGTGGTTAGTCTTAACTGTGGTTCAATGGAACAAGTCAACATCACAACTTAGTTTATAAAACTGGCTTGTTTCAATAAAGCATTGTTTAACTAATCACAGTTAATTGCTCCGATGTAAATTGTAATTAAAACCAAGAAGCGATGCCTTCCATCTCCTCTTGTCTGTCCCACAGGGGGAGTGGAGAGCATGAGAGTTTGAGGCTCACCTGGATTTGTTCTCATAATGATAATCTGTTCATTATTAAGTCAAAATGCAGCTATTAGTAGTGCATGTTGTCCGTTTGGTTGTCCTTTTGGGTAAGTCTGTAACTCTTACATCTGTAACAAATAAGCCTCTCATGATCATTCCTTCCCATCATTTCAGAACTGGGAAACTATGGTTTGCAGGTTCAGAACAAGTCGGAATGTTGAATCAGCTTCAGACTGTAGTTTAATATCCTGTTTTATCCCATCCTTAGTATTAACATAGTTTGTGGTTTGGATGAAATGGAGAATTGTGGGATAATCAAATGCTTCTTAGTTTAATCACAGTTCATATAAAGGAAGAAGCAAAGAGGGTGCTGTGTAATGAAGAGAATCGTACATATCTTGTTGTGATAGTCCTAACTGACTTTTGAGAGGTCTCTATTAAGCAAGACAGTTCAGGTAAATGAAAAAAATCTCCCACAGAATAGGAAAGCAACAATTGTTTTTTTTTTAATTCTAAATTTCATTTCTTTTCTATAAGATTTGAGAATTTTAACTTTTATAAGATTTTCTTTAAAACTTCCTCCTTATGTTGTGATTTTATAACAAACTAATAGTTTTGGTTTCCATTGATTCCAGCTGCTACATTCAAGTTTATTTTATTTAGTATTGTTAAAAGAAATAACTTTGTACTTATTTGACGTGCTTTCCGTTTGCATGTTGCAGATGAAAACCATGTTAATATAGAATCGTTTAGTTTTCCTTGTGCCTTGCTGTTTTTCTGTGGTGTAATTTGTTCCATGATTATTGGCTCTCATTGTGGCTTTATAGATTGCACATAAACATTGGTCCTGTCATTTTTTTCCAAAAACTGAGCAATTTTAGGTTTTGTGAGTGAAAGCCAAAATGGGTTTTAAGCCATTTGGTTCCTGCTGGTTTCCAGATGAGCTGAGAAGTGACAGCTGGTTTGGTTTTGCCTCTTGGCTGTTTTTAGGAGATTCTCCATGGTGAAACACACTTCTAGAAACGTCGCAACTCATTATAAATCAGCATGGGTGGGTTTCTGCCTTGTACAGTCTTCCCACTGAGTATGGGATGGCTGTGTATACAGTTGTCAGATTTTTAATAGCATGAGAGGAATCTCCAAGAAAACACTCAACAGAGGTTTGTTTCACATTTGTACATGATGGAATTAACAGATGGGACCCCATGGGATGCCCCTGTCCTCACCTGTGTGGGATTGTTTTGTGCCTAGGTTTCTAGACTTGAACCTAATCAGAATTACTGCTGGAATCTCACATGAGCCAAACCTTTCATACATCATTTGTAAGATAACCAGACCGATTCAATATGCTTTCCTTAAATATTAACCTAAGCTAAATTTTAACTTAATGCTGCTGTGTGCCTTCAAATTGTTTCCAGCTTATGGCAACCTAAGGCAACCCTACCATGGGATTTTCTTGGCAAGATTAGTTCAGAGGGGGCTTGCTACCATTGCTTTCCTCTGAGGCTGAGAGAGAGTGACTTGCCCAAAGTCAAGAGTGACTTGCCCAAAGTCACTCAGTGGATTTCCATGACTGAGCAGGGCTTCAATTCTTGGTCTCCCAGGCCATTTCTGTACTAGACTGTTATAGTGGTATTATTGCACTTTCAACATCCTATGGAACCTGGGGTTTGCAGTTTAGGGAGGAGTTGATTGGTATGATATATCTGATAACAGGGTATATCCACTGTTTTTTTTATGCAATGAAATTTTTAATAAAAATATTTAATTTAAAAAAAAAGGAAATTAAACATGTACCTGACTCCAGCCCACTGAACACAGCAATACATAAACTGCTTCTCTGAGTTTGGATTGTGCTCATTGTTTTGAGTAACTCGGAGGCCAGCTACTAGATTGTGCTCAGTGATTGTGTGCATGTAGTGGGATAATTTGCCCAAAGTGTTCTCTTCTCTATGCACTTATCATTAGTCATTTAGAGTAGGCATTTGTCTCTTGAACTTCCTTTAGCCCACCATTAAGAGCAGACAGTGATAATGCTGCAAAAATAATAATATGAAAATGGATGTTGGTATATTTTTAGCATTTTTAGAATAGAGCAGTTCCCATCAAATAATGGAGAACATTTAGCGATGTCTGCACTTCTGCACGTGTTCTCTCTCTCATTCTCTATTGTGAAATACATCTTTGTGCTCTTTTGTGCATCTGATCAGTACTGCTTATTGCCCCATCAGTTTCCGCATATTTTTCTGTTTATCTCTCTTATTTAGCCAGGAGTATCCCAAACCTTCACATTCCTTAACCAATTCTTTCTTGATCTAGAGTCTAGATAGACCATTTGCTCTTTATCTTTCCCCAGAACATCTTCCTTTTCTCAAGATTCACCATTAGAAAACTCCTTATAAAATGAGAAGGAAGGAGGAATGCAAAAGGAATTAAGATGTTGCCCCATAAGGTGGGGGACTTTGAGGTCCACCAGCAGTGCCAGCATCTCCTTAGAAAGGTGGGGAACTGTAGCTCAGAAGGAGGCCTGCAGGAGGGGGGAAATATGGGACGTTTTCACCTGTGTATACGAGTACTAACTGCAGGACACCAGTTGAGAGTCAAAAGAATGTTTTATTGGGAGATTCACAGACACACACATGAGAAGTCAAGCAGTCTTATGAACCATACAAGGCTAACAAAAGGAAAGGAAAGAAAGGTTGGATAGTGAGAGATTTTGGGTATGTAGGGTGATACTTACTAGTCCTGAAGTGAAGCATTGAGGAGAGATGGCTCAAACATAAAAGTCTGGAGGCAGCACAGAGGAATGAGAGTTTGGGGTACAGCAAGAAGCTTAAAATGATAGCAAAATGCCAGGGTCTGAGCTAGGGTTTAAATACCCTGCTTTCCGTCCTGAGAGGCAACTGTTAATTGCTCTCTGGCAGAGCAAACAAAGGGGTGCAGAACAGGCTGATTGTCTTACTTTGGGTGACAGAACCTTGATGGGAATCCTGACAGCCTCTTGATGTCTTGGTTGGGTGACGTGAATGGGGAAGGTTTCGGTAGGAAATGCACACAGCAGGGGTGCTTGCTCTGTCTCACCTGGGCAGTTCTTGTGGACTATTCTATTCAGATGTTGGGTTGTTGACAGAATTACTGGAAGTTTATTTACTCTGGGCTTTCCTGCTTAACTTCTTGACCTTAGACCCAGCCATGCTGAGGCCATTCTGACCTACCCAGGCGTCCAGCCAGAGTACTGCTTTCCCTGGTTTTCCTAGCCATGTGTCCAACTTTTCTATGATATTTCATGCCAGTTAAATGATATTTCTTGCCAATCATGCTATGCAGTGTGATGGAGTGAAGGCATGGTAACAGTTATGTGCACCTTCAGGTCATTTCCACCCTAACGTGAATTTATCACAATTTTATCTTGGCAAGATTTGGTCAGAGAGGGCTTGCTTTTGGCTTCCCCTGAGGCTGAAAGAGTGTGGCTTGCCCAAGGTCACCCAGTGGGTTTCCACGGCCAAGCAGAGACTTGAACCCTGGTCTCCAAAGTTGTAGTTCAGCTTTAAACCACTACACCACACTGGTTCTAGGAATTAGGAATTAAGATATCAGTGTCCACATTGGCTGATGATAAATGTAGAAATTAAGGTATGGGTGTCCAAACTGGATGATGACAAATTTATGAGTTATTGATGGCCAAATTTGCCATCAGCTGGTATCTGAAGTGCAAAGTGGAGGGCTTTGGCTTCCCAGCATTTCTACTAATAAAGTGAAATTATGAAAGCTGGCACTTGCAGTTTGGACATGCTTGCTGGCCAAGGAAATTATTAGAACAGCGATGGTAACAGAAGGAGTAAATGGGCTTTAGAAAACACCAGACCTGAACATTAGTCAGAGAGCAAGATGAGGCTGTCGTATTTTGGACATATTGAGATGATGTGACTCATCCAATCAAAGCTGAAGGCATTTTTTTTTTGTGGTATACTTTCTTCTAGAAGTACTGAACTGTTTTTCTTCTAGAAACTTTTCTCCTTTCTTCTTTCTTTCTTTCTTTCTTTCTTTCTTTCTTTCTTTCTTTCTTTCCTAGAAACTACAGAAGAAGAAAAACTAGAATAAATTTGGGCTGGGGCAAACGTAGGCATCGTTTACAGGGTCCACGTGACTCTGTTAAGGCATTTCTGTCTTTTCACCTTTGCTAATGAAAATAATAGCTTTAAAAAGACAAATCAGTGTAAAATGGTCAAAGAGGAGAAAATGCAAGTTGAGAGAGAGTCGTAGCTCTCTGGTGGCCATTTTGAACAGCATGCCTCTTTGTCCAAATAATTCTATTTGTCTAGCTAGCTTCCTCCCTAAGGTGGATCAAAGTAGTTGGTTTTTCCATTTCCCATATTTTGCAAATCCCCACAGAAATTAAGCTCCTATTTTCACATTTGAGGTTTTATTTTATTTGAAAGCGCTCTTGTGTTCCTTTTTCTGTTTATAAATAGCCAATCTGGCCAACAGCAACAAAAAAAAACCTAACTAACAAAAATACAGCCCTTAAACACAGGAAAATATTAACACAGGAAGCTTTAAAATACAAGGCAGTAATTAAAAACATCATGAAAAGCCAGGGATAAAAGTCAGGGAAGCAGCCTCTGGGTGCTTGGTACTTATCCTTTGTTTGCTATAGCTCTCTGTGTTTTGTAACTTTGGTGCTGTATTTGTATTTGTCCAAGTACATGGTTGACAGGAATGTACCGTAATTGGAATTAAAATATTTATTGTAACATCATATATGAAAATGGGAATTACCGCATTAAACCCTGAACTGTGCCAAGACTGTTTTTACAGTTTCAAGGCATTTGGCTATGTCAGTATCTCACAGAAACTACAGAAAAATACTTTTTGAGAGAATCTCTTTTCATTAAAACTCTTGCTGATTTAACTGGTGATAAAGAGCACCCTCATTTTTAGTTAGTGATTAATTTGTAAGTGGCACGTGCCATTTTCCATATATAGGAAGCCTGTGTCAAAAAAGTTATTAACCTCCTGGCTAAGCTATTGAAAACCCTTCTGGAGCTTTCTTCTTTCTCGCCTCTGCTAATGCTTCATGGGAGACTCTGTTTCCTTCAGCTCTCTCTCATCACGAAGACTTTCATCTTGCATTGCTGTGGAGACTCTGACTTTGGCTCATCTTCTCTGGGCCAGGATTTCACAAAAGCCAGGAAGCCTCTGAGATCCACAGATTTAAGTTCCTTTTGAACCTGCTCTGTGAATTTTACCATTAAGGGAGCCTCCTTTAATTTTAGATCCAGCAAATGACCTACTTTTGAAATGCCTGCAGTCTCCTTGAGAGAAGCTTTCAGTTCTAATAACCTGGCAGTGGGTGTTATTGAGTAAAGAACAAAATTGGTCTTGTACGCATTGCAAAAGCAGTGACAGCCGCAGCAGCTGCTTGTTATTTATGATGGGCACACATTCCCACCAAAGAGTCCTGTGGAGTGACAGCATGCTTTATGAATCATTCTTACTTGATGTCCATTCAGCAAGATGACAAACAGCATAGACCTGCAGTAAGGCAAAAGACATAAAATGAGTCACCGAATAAAACAGTAGAGGGATGGATTTCCTTATAGATCAGACATGAAAAGTTTCTTAGTAAAATGCTCCCTAGAGTAACTTCTAAAACCCCAAACTTTTATTTCTGCTCCCCTTTTGTTAATGTTTCGCGATTATGCATTAAAAGCAACATTGTGAGTAAGCATTTGCTTAATAGACAGGAAGTGTCTTTGGACACATCCCTCATGCGTGTGTGTGCATTTCATTCGTTTGTGGTAAAACAGAGGTAGGTGTGTGTATGTTTTATGGGAGCAAGCTTAGCCTCAGTCACTTCCCTTTCTGCTTTTGGGGTGATCATAAGATTGGAAGCTTTCATACCTGTCTGGAACTAACCATTGTTACCTCTGTGCTGCTTGTTAACTTGTTTTATTGAAGCAACTTAGAATCACAAACTGTGTTTAAAGCTGGCATCTTTCACTAAGAGCCCTCCAATGTTTGTGCACATAACATTATACACTACATTTCAAACTATGGGAAAAGAGATTCCACCTTAACCTCAGGAAGGGCTTCCTGAGAGTCAGAGCTGTCCGGCAGTGGAATATGCTGCTTCGGAGTGTGGTGGAGTCTCCTTTGGAGGTTTTTAAGCAGAGGCTGGATGGCCATCTGTCGGGAGTGCTTTGATGTAGAGTGCATGGCCAGGGATTGGACTGGCTGGTCCCTGTGGTCTCTTCCAACTCTAGGATTCTAGGATTCTGTGATTAAACATAAGTGATGAGTCAAACCAGAGTCTGGACTTTTGTCAACTGACTGTTGCATGGAGAAGAGTGCTCTGAACAAAATAAGAGGCCTTGGAGAAAAGGGCTGCTCATAGCCAGCAGATTTTGTCCATCTTTGTGCATTTGATGTCTGACTTTGGACAAAAGTTCACCTGGTATTGTAGGGCACCAGCAGGATCCCAGCCTTAATTGCAAACGGAAGAAGAACTGATATAATTTGGTGGATTGGCTGTAATTGGTTGACAGACCAAACTCAGAGAGTGCTCACCTGGTTCCTCTTCCTCACAGAGAGAAGTGACTAATGGTTTGCGCCAGGGTTCTTTCCTAGACCCATTGTTGGCAAACATCTTTATAAATGGTTTAGATAATGGCATAGAAGGCATGCTTATCAAATTGGCACATGACACAAAATCAGGAGAGAGGGCAGCAAATACTCCAGAGGACAGAATCAGAATTGAAAATGCCCTTGACAGATTGGAGAACGAGGCCAAAACTATCAAAATGAATTTCAGCAGGGGTAAATGAAAGAAACGACATTTAGGCATGAAACATGAAAGGCACAAATACAAAATGGGTGACATCTGGCTGGAAAGCAGTACATGTGAAAAGGACCTAGGAGCCTTAGTAGACTGCAAGCTAAATATGAGTCAGTTGTGTAACGGGGAAGCCAAAGAAAGCAATGGAATTCTAGGTTGCATCCATAAGGGGAATAGTGGTGCCACTCTGTTCTGCTTTGGTCAGACCTCACCTGGACTGCTTTGTCAGGTTCTGATCACTACAGTTCAGAAAGGACATTGACGAACTAGAAGGTGTCAAGAGGAGGGTGACCAAGATTGTAAAAAGGTCTGGAAACCAAGTCCTATGAGAAATGGCTTAGAAAGCTGGGGATGTTTTGCTTGGAGAAGAGAAGATTGAGAGGTGGTAGAGCAACCATCTTTGAATATCTGAAGGGAAGTCATGTAGAAGGTGGAGTTTTCTGCTGCTCCAGAGACCAGAACAGAAACCAGTGGATTCAAATTATTCAAGGCCCAGTTGTTACCCAAATTCAAGGCCCAGTTTTTACCCAAATCAAATTTGCCCTCAGCCACCTTATTCACCTGGATGATTTGTGCCACTGCCCACTTGTAGCAGAGAAAGGCACACCCTTTCTTTCTTCTTTCTGTCATGCTTCTGAAAGTGTGCAGAAAGGCAGGGCTGTTTCCTCCCACGCACCTTGTTTGCATTAGGAAAAATATTGATTTTGTCTATTCAGTAGTGAGGGAAGGTTCAGTGTAGCCTCTGGAAGTTCCCTGGCCTGTGGTTAGGTAAATGCAGTAATGCAAAAATTGCAGTAATAAGATGGTTCAATGGGAGAGCATGGAGAAAGCTGTCACCTTGGAAAGAGACTTGCAAGAAAGGAGGAGAGACTTGTGCAAGACAGAGTTGCAGTGAAGCGGATGAGAACCAGTTAGACCCCAGGCTTACTCTCACAGCTGAGGGACACTAGTATGAAGGGTAGTCAAATAGGGGGAAAAAAGAACTTTGGCTGTCTCAAACCTGCCATTCTCCAACCAGAGCTTTAGACTGGGTTCTCCGGATGTGGCAAGGCCCTTAAGCCTCTGCCTGTTTTTCTTGGTCGTTGGTAGCACCTCTCTGTAAGCTGATCAACGTGGAGAGATGCAAGCACTCCTCAGCCTTGTGCCTGGCAGGTGTTCAGTGGTGCCATCCAGCACAAAATGGCTTGTTGAGCTCAGGCATCACAATGCTGTGCAGGAAATCTTTAGCTGACTCCAGCCAGCATGTCTGGAGCACCTTTGAGGCCATTTCCACACTAGACTGTTATAGCACTATTATTCCACTTTCAACCTCCTAGGGGATCCTGGGGTTTCCAGTTTAGGGAAGGGCCTTTGAGGGTTTGAGGCCTTTGAGGCCCCTCCCTAAACTACAAACCCCAGGATTCCCTAGGAGGTTGAAAGTGGAATAATAGTGCTATAACAGTCTAGTGTGGAAATGGCCTGTGATTATAATTTTAGGCTCCTCTTGCTCTGGGGATTACAGCCAGGCAACAAACCTACATCTTTCCTTATTCATGTATCATGCTGGTTCTGTCTTGTTTGAGCTTATTAGCCCATTTTTAAGCAAAGTGTGGCTTGTATCAGTGTAAGCTGACTCATGAGGGTTTATGCTTTAAAAGGCAGACCCTGCGTGGAGCTGGATCCAGAAATGTTTTGCATAAGTGAAAGAGCAGTTCAGTTCATGCAAGACAGCCCTGCCAAGTTCTCCCGGTTTCCTCATCCCAGTGCTGCACCTTCTATCGCATGCCATCTTTTCATTACATAGATAAATAATTCATTGTGGATTTTCCATTCAGTAAGTAATTTATCTGTATGGGCTAAATGTACTTAAAATATAGCTGAGGATTTTCCTCCCTCCTGATGAATTATTCAAACAAGTTCCTTAGCTGAATGTTCTTATATGGATTGAACATATATTCAAGGCAAGCTTGTCTAGTCAAGATAATAATGAAAGTGTGCGTATTTGTGTGTGGGATGAGAAAGGAGGGAGAGAAATATTAACCTCATATTTCAGATGCTGTAGAAAGCATCTGAAATACTGTGACATTGTGGAATGAAGGCACAAGCTGGCAGCCTGTTGCTATCTTTTGCACTTCTAAATGCCCATAAGAATCGGTTTCACATTTTTGACCAATGCAGAAGTCCACTTTCAGTCAAAGGTGGTAGAAGCAGAGTTGCAGATAGAATGCTGTTGAGTATGCATTGCCATTGTGCTTTGCACAAACAGGTGTGCATTGTGATAATGTGTATTGCTTTTTTTTTTTGTGCATTTCGTTGGGCAGTGTTGCAGCTCATTAAGGAAAATCCATCACATAACTCTGTGAGTGTAAAGTTATATTCTGTCTCCTTGTCGTTGGGTTGCAGCCACACTGAGGAAATGAAGGCTTGCTTCTAATCCTTAAATAATGAAACAGTCCTTTCTGACACTCCTTTTTGCTATGCCTCAAACTCTTGTGTTTTTTCCCCTGGTTTTCCAAAAGAAGCAAATTGTCAACTTTCAGCTGAGGCACTGGTGCAGAGATAGAGAGAGGAAACCAAGGTTCAACTGATTGCTGGATGCTGGAGCTCACTGGTTGACTTGAGCAAGACTTTGCTTCTCAGCCAAACAACTTCATAGGGTGGGAAAACACCATTCTCTGGGTGCCTCAGGGAAAGGTTGGGGTGCACAGGAACTACCGAATACAAAGCTTGGAAGGGGAATCGGTTCTCACATTAATGAGATGCAGCCGAAGCCATCAAACAGGTGCCTGGAGATTTGACCTAGAATGGTGTGATGCCACTTTGTCACAGTACTGGTTCTCTCCCCTCAACATCAGTCAGTTTAATTGGTCCTGCTTTTCAGACAAAAACTTGTCTTCTCCCAAAGCAGCTCACAGCAATTAAAACTGAAAGCACATTGCTGCTTGCAGGCGCTCCATTTAAATACAAACTAAGACAAGGGGAGGTGGAGAGGAGGCTGGCCAGTTTAACAATGTCAGGGCGAATGCTTTACCAGCAGTTTCTTCCCTCCATTGGATTTGGGGTCTCACTGATCTCTTCTTGTTGGGACAGAGACAGAGCAGCCCTGGGGCCCCTTAGTCGGCAGCTGAGGGGAGATTCCCCTTTGCCTGCAGTCACAGGCCAGGTAAATTTACATCAGTCCCAGTCAACAGGTACCTCTACTTCTCAGCAGATATAGAGATGCAGTGCCAGGGAAAAAGCAGCCACGGCGACAGGAGCAGTGCTTTGATTTCTGCAAGAACTGCTTTTCCTTCCTGTCAAGAAAGCAGCCGTGACCTGGTTCCCTGGCACCTCTGCTTGTGTTGCTTGGCAGGATGAGACGGGCATTGCCAGGAGAATGTCCCTGCCTCCCTCTTCTTCTTTCAGTCAAGTCCTTGATGGGCACATTCTCTCCTTCTGCAATGGCCAGGGGCTCTGATGGGCTGGCTGATGAGTCTGCTTCTTCTCCCTGCCCCAAATAAACTTGCAAAACAGAAGCATTACCATTCCTGAAGACACAGTATGTGGACTTGATTGCTGCGTGTGGGCGTAATTATATGTCTGTCTTGTCTTTCTCTCCCAGCACCTAAATAGCCAGGTTCTGTAGGCTATGTTCCAGAGGAAGGAATGGGCAAAAGAGTATTCCTTGCCCAAGAAAACCCCATGAAATTCATTGGGTCACCCCAAGTCAACAGGCACACTCTCTCTTTCACACACACATTGTTGGTGTGGTGTGCCTTCAAGTAATTTCTGACTTATGGCGACCATAAAACAACCCTATCATAGGATCTTCTGGGGCTGAGAGTATGCACCCAAGGTCACACAAAGTGGGTTTCTGGGGCCAAGGGGAATCAAACGCTGATCTCCAGGTTCATAGTCCAGTGCTCAGACAACTACACCATGCTGTGCCTATAACAGTTCTGCAGGATCGTATATGTATAGAATATTTATTGTATGTGGCCAGTTGTATTTGTATCAGCTGTAGCAGTTTAATTTTGTAGCATAGGAAATCTCAAATTAAGACACACATTCAGTTCAGATTGTTTTTCTTAATGTTCCTATTAATCTTCTTAATTCTTTCAGCATTTTTAATCTGTCTTCCATGCCCCCCTCATTGTAGCAACAGGGAAGTTTTTATTATGTACAGCAATCTGATCTTGGTATCTGACAACTAAACACAACTCAAGTTAAGGTCCTACGTGGTGTTTGTACACTTCCGGTGATAGGGTAGTAAAACACAGCAAGAAACCCTGTTCAGAGTAGATGGCGAAACCTACGGAAACCTCGTTCTGCCAGAAACTGGTTGGCAGTCTTGAGCAAGTTGTTGCCTCATGACCCAAAGCTGGATCAAGGGTGTTTCTGCCAACCGCCTTTAACAGTCAAAAGTTCAGTGGCTGAAGTTTTTGGGCCCAGCTAGGGTTCCCCTGATTGATTCTGTATGCAACAAACCTGTTAGGTTTTACTTTCCCACCCAGTTTGGGAGGAAAAGTCACAAGGAAAAAAGTTGCCCAACCTCCCCAGGCTTGGTTTCCCACTTAGTGGAAGAAAGGACCGGCACTGGAAGTAAAAGGGGCAGCGCATCTGTATCCCGAATGTGGTACAACCACTCTAAAATCAATAGCACCTAGTAGACTTGTCCTTTTGTACCAAAGACGCAAAAGCCCAGCCTGCCATACTGTTGTGGGGCTGCATGTCATACCACAAGGGCCATCCAGTCCAACCCCCTTTTGCCATGCGGGAACACACGAACAAAGCACCCCTGATGCGTGGCCGTCCAGCCTCTCTTTAAAAACTTCCAAAGAAGGAGACTCCACCGCACTTCCACTTCCAGGCAGCCCATTCTACTGTTGAACAGCTCTTATCATCAGGGATTTCTTCCTGATGTTTAGGTGGAATCTCTTTTCCTGTAGTTTGCTCCATCTCCTAGTCTCTGGAGCAGCAGAAAACAAGCTGGCCCCATCTTCCATTTGACATCCCTTCAAGTATTTAAACATACCTATCATGTTGTCTCTTAACCTTCTTTTCTCCAGGCTAAAAACATCCAACTCCCTAAGTTGCCCTTCATAGGGCTTCATGGTTTCCAGGCCTTCTACCATTTTGGTCACCCTCCTCTGGACACATTTCAGCTTGTCCATATCTTTCCTAAACTGTGATGCCCAGAACTGGACACAGAGCAATGGATGCAAACTATGGGAAAAGAGATTTCACCTAGACATCAGGAAGAACTTCCTGACGGTAAAAGCTGTTCGATAGTGGAATATGCTTCCTCGAAGAGTGGTGGAATCATCTTCTTTAGAGGTTTTTAAACAGAGGCTGGATAGCCATTTGCTGGGGGTGCTTTGAGCGTGTGTTCTTGCATGGCAGAACAGGGTTGGACTGGATGGCCCTTGGAATCTCTTCCAACTCTATGATTCCATAGTCTACCAAAACACTTCTAAAAAGCATGTAACAAGAAGATTTTTGTGCACAACCACATACGGTATCTGATCATTGCAATTCCTGGTGGTGGTATATTTTTCTGAGTTCTTTTTGTGGGAATGAATGTTTTTATGTCTGCTGAGCACTATGGAAGAGGCAGAATAATTTTCTCTGCTTTGCTAATACTGATGACTTTTTATTGCTTTTTTTGTCTGTTCCTAATAAAGTGGCAAAATCAAAGAAATTCCTTATAGTGTAGGACCTTGTAGCTCTATTTGAAACCAAACTTTAAAACAGTTCAGAATTCAGTTTGTAACTCCTGTTTGACTGAATGGCATTTTTAGTATAGTAATTTTAGCCAAGTAAAATTGTATAATTGTTTTCATATTATATCACACATTTTATGTACTTAAAATAGTGATGATTTTCAGCTGATAAAGGATGCTAATGTTCCATTTGTCAATTTTGCTGAAGATTGCTGTTTGTTGGAGGGAGGGAACAGAATTTTTTCCCCATGATTGCAAAATTTTCAGAAATTGTACATCTTTATTCAGGAGTGATGGTCATTATTTGTAAGTAAATTTTAAGTAATCATCCTTCTGTCTCCTCTTCAGGAAAGGTGGTTTGTCACTGAAAACAACATGGACAAATTCCTGAGCAATCTGCCATCCACTTCCTGCTCTAGCCTGTCTGAGATGGAAGAGCTGCCATTAATTGAAGTGTTGGATATCTCTGAGGGCAAAAGTCAGATCAGATTAAAGGTAAGGGTTGTTCCACACACCTGCCTCGCATTCACGGACAGCACTACAGCAATCCATCAAACATAGATTTAGGTGAGGTGTGAAGAAAGATTTTGAGATAGGTTTGAATTACGTGTGGGAGAACATTTCTAAGTGGCCGTGCCCTTGCGCTTCGAATGGATCACAGTTCCAGCGTTATTTGGACATCACAATCAGCTGCCCGGAGATAGGCATTGGTGTCCTTGTTAGTCTGTTTGTGCTTTTTAAACCTTTCAGGTAAGCTGCAAAAAATGTCTGTCTTGTATCATGCTGGCAAGGAAGAGAGTACAAAATTGAATATGGACAGGGACTCATATGGCTCTTCTTCACACCTTCCAAACACAGACCATCAAAGAATTCCTTGGTTTTGTGTGGAAATTTCTCAGTAGCTCTTGGAAACTGGCCTGTTCTCATGCTATCCCTGTTGGGCCCCTAATTTCTACCACAGTCTCCTCTGTGATAGTAGGGACTGGTGAATCTCCCATGTCAGTGAGGTGCAGTGAATCTGCTGTAGGCTTTAGCTTTAACATTAAAGCAGTTATTCTGGTTGCTGAACCCCACCTCCCAAAGTTTCAGCACCTCAAAGAGCTCCTTTTCAGTTCACATTCCACCACTGCTTTGTGTCATGTAGCCTTGTAGTGGTGGCAGCGTTATGTTTTCTGATTTATTATCTATTCTAATATTTATAGCAGATCTCTGTTTGATGAGATCTCAGGGCAAAACAGATTGTACAGATTAGAACAATAACAAATAATTTAAATAGACTAAAAACATACCAAACAAGTTGGCAAGTTAAAAACAAGTTAAGCAAGTTAAAACACTCCTAAAACGTGTTTAGGAGTGAATCAATGGTCTTGGTGAATAGCCGAATTTTACTTTTAAAGCTAGTGTTGGTGCTTGTTGGGCCTCCAAAGGGAAGGCATTCTGCAGTTGGGGTGTGCAGCTAAGAGGGCCCTCTCCCATGGGCTCACTGGTGGGGCAGAGGATAGAGAGGAGGGTCCCAAGAAAAACCTCAATCCTTGGGTGACCAAAAAGGCCTAGAAACCATGAAGCCCTGTGAGGAGCATGGATATGTTTAGCTTGGAGGAGAAAAGAGGTGAAATGATAGCCATGTTTAAATACTTGAAGGGATGTGGTGCAAGCTTGTTTTCTGCTGCTTCAGAGACTAGGACACAGAGCAATGGATTCAAACTGCAAGAAAAGAGACTTTACTTAAGAACTTCTGAGGCTAAGAGCAGTATGACAGTGGAATATGTTGCTGCTCGGGAGTGTGGTGAAGTCTCCTTCTTTGGAGGTTTTCAAGCAGAAGCTGGGTGGCCATCTGTCAAAGGGAGTGCTTGATTGCATCTTCCTGCATGGCAGAAGGGGGTTGGACTGGATGGCCCTTGAGGTCTCTTCCAACTCTAGGATTCTATCATTGAGGAGTCATGTGTAGCTCTCTGTGCTTCACCCTTGCATCCTGAACTCCTTATGTGCTGCAGTCTGAAGAACCATTATGAACAACCTTGCAAATACTCTACTCAAAAATTAAAACAAGCGTATAAACCCAGTAAGAAATATTGATTAAAACTGCCAGAGAGACAGTTGGAGTGTCTGCCTGAAAGAGAGCAGATTGAACCCTGTGGGGTGCTGAATGTTACACTTGCACATATTGATTGCTCACATGTCTCAGCCAGCTTTTATCTTGGACTGGGCTAGAAAAGCTCGTGGCCTCCGGTTGGACTTTGCTCCTGGCCAGGGCAGGGCAGTGGAATGGGCTGTATTAAGCAGGGATGCTGAAGACAGAGTAAACATCCCTATCTGGAACCCAGCTCTGCTTTCAGGCTCCAGGTGGGTACTTCTGATTCTACTCCTACATATTAAAATAGCATTTCAGTCTTCACAGGCATTAGTCTTGCAATATTTAGTTGCTTTTCAAATGCTCACGAGCTCTGTGGATCTGCACTTTTCCCTCCGCTCTTACCCTGCTACCTTCTTTGATTTCTGCTAAGACTGGCGATATTCTGTCTTTCCAGTCTGAGCCTATACGTGACTACTCAGTGCCTTTGAGTCCAGTGGGTCCTACTGCCAGATCAGTTATTAGGGAGCACAAACCATTGCAAGCAGACCAGAGGTTGAAAACTCCATAGCCAATACCATCCCCAATCTATGACCTTATTCCCCACCCTGCTCTGCTTGTGCACTCCCATAAAGAGGCACAGGTTTATTCTCCAATTTATTTTGGGATGACTTGATAGATGGAGATAACTCATTCTCTGGATGCACCAATATCACATCTCTCAAGTTGTCTATGTTGGCGAGTATCATTCTCAGGAAGGCTTAAGGAGCAATCCACAATTTGATGGGTTATTCCCTCACGCCAGCTGACCAAGGCAGGAACTGAAGACTCCAAACTGTTAAAATGATGGTTTTCTTACCTTGTTGGTTGGCTGAGGGTTTACCTTCTCGTGAAAAATTAGGAATAATAAGAGGCTAATACTAGTGAACTGCTTCCAGAGCATCCATCACCACTGGAATCCTAGACTCATTTTGCTGGAAGAGAATTCAAGGGCCATCCAGTGCAACCCCCTTCTGCCATGCAGGAACACACAATCCAAGCACTCCCTTTGACAGATGGCCATTCAACCTCAGTTTAAAAACCTCCAAGGAGACTCCACCACACTCCGAGGCAGCCTATCTCACTGTCAAACTGCTCTTAGTCCATCTTTAGGTGGAATCCCTTTGCCTGTAGTTTGCAGTCACTGCTCCATGTCCAAGTCTGTGGAACAGCAGAAAACAAGCTTGATCCATCCTCCATATGACATCCCTTCAAATGCTTACGACATTGCTTTCATGCCCCCTCTTCTCTTCTCCCAGCTAAGCATAAGCTCCTCCCTAAGCCACTCCACATAGAGCTTCATGGTTTCCAGGCCTTTTAAAACTATTTTGGCAAGTATTCTGTAAGCTGGAAAACAATGTGTAGGCAAGAGGCCCTCCTGCGTGATGGGGTCTTTCTCTCCTCCTGATTTTTTTTGTCTTTTCCTGCCCAAGCAGCTTGTGCATGAAACAGCCCAAAGACCCTAGAGTGGGAAGGATGTGGCCCCCTGCCCAGCTGCAAGGAGGGGAGATGAACGTGTTGAGCTCAGCCTCCATGCCAGCGTGTAGCTCCGTGGCAAACACCAGCTCTGTGCCTTCGACCGCGCTAGGCCAAAGGCGACTGCATAACGCTCATTTCTTGGTTGTTCTGCCAACTCTTTCTGTGAGTTAAGTACCTTACGCTGTGCCCCAGAGGCACTGCTTTCTTTGGCTGTGTAAACGGAAACCAGCCTGAGGTTTCCAAGTAGCACGGAAATGTCTTGGCTCAGGCTGTCTGTGGTCACAGGTGGGTGCAGGTGACTTTAAATCAGCCATCAGGGGATCTTTGAGAGTGAGAGGGAGCCACACCAGGTTCCACAGACTCCTGTGGGGCCTCCCCCAAGGAGGACGTATGGGCTAAAATCTTGTTTGTTTGGAGTCAAGCGGGCCCACGGAACCGAAGGAGGGATTCTGCTCCAGCTGGAAGCAACAGACTCACAGCTGGCCATACCCAGGATTAGGATTGTTGGGGAAGGAGGTGAAGTTCAAGTTTCCCCAGGCATACAACCAAAGGCAGGGAAACCACAGCCACCGTGATCCTGATTGCTCGCTGTGTGTGGGTGGGTGAGGACTTAAAACCCAGGGCCCAGCAGTCCCATTGCTGATGGACTGGCAGCAACAGTGGACCTATAGGCTGGGGGGAGGTATTATCAGCCATCATGGCTCCCTAAGGGACCTTGGAGGGTGACACCACCTGAAAAACTTTCAGGACATTTGGGAGCAAAAATGTTTTTCACATTCCTGTCTCCTTTTTTTTTTTGGTCGCTGAGGCATGTTGCCCACTGACTCTGCCCACCTGATGCAGATGTTGCTGGAGGGATCTGTAGTCCCCGCCATGGCCCCTAAGCCAAATCCCAATCAAGAATGCCATTCAGCTAAGGCTGATCTATGTTAGGGAAAGGGTGATGGAAACCTTGCTAGCAAGAGTGAATTTGGGCCTCAGCAAGGAAGGAGGGTTGAGAACGGTCAAAGTGTGGCCCTCCGGATGTTGCTGGACTGCAGCTCCCATCAGCCCTAGCCCACACAGCCAATGATGGGGCACACTGGGAACTGCAGTCCTACAACTGAAAAGGCCACACGTTGTCTACCCAATTGGAAAACCTGTCTCCCTCTCCCTCTCCCTCCTTTCTCCTTTCCTCCTACCTCACTAGCCAGGTGCCAAAATGCCTAACTGAGCAGCCAGATCCTTCCTCAGCAACTATCAGAACAGGTTCAGTCAGCCCTCAGCATCCAGCACAAAAGGCCAGACCCGTCAACTTAAAGCACAACCTCTGCCCAGAAACACACAAGAACCGAATAGCCCCGGGCCATGAGAACTCTGGGCCAAGCACAAGGCGTTTGCTTCTTCAGCCTGCTTAAGTGCACAGCAGTGACGTGGTAGCTTTAGTGCAGCCGTGCCTGGAAGCCAGGCCCTCATGACTTTGTACTTTGGGTTGTGTTGCAGGCTTGCGAAACCCCCGCCAACTCTTTGTACAGGAAACCCAGCAGCACAGCATGAACGTAGAGACCTGCCGGGGAGGAAACCCCCGTTGTTCCTGTTTGGTAGCTGAGCTTGTGTTCAGCAGCTCTCCACCTTTAGTCTACAAAAGTAACTTCCCTCCCCTTCTCTTAGCAGGCACAGGAACCTGACAAAACAGAATCCAGGAGAGAGAGTGATGAATACGACAAGGGCAGCAAACTTTCAACTGACGCAGGAAAATGCCTCGTGCAATCCAAGAGGGTTCCAGGCTCCCTTGCAGCCGTGGAAACAATGGGGCAAGTTGGCAAGGGACCCAGCCATTGTTCGGCACTTGATCCCCATGACCCCAGCTCGGCAACTCCCCAGGGATCACGCAGAAGTGATTTCCATGAGTCAGAACCTGCTTTCCCAACAAGCAAAAGAGCCACGTCCCCAACGCCAGCCCATCTCAGCGTGGAGCAGCCTGCTCAGACAGGAGAGGAAAAAGAAGTATGTTCAGAGGCAACACAAAGCAAACAAGGAAGGGACGGCAGCCTGGCAGCCCCTGTGATAAAGGAAACCAATATGCAAGATGGAAGTGTGCAGTATATTAGCCAGCACGCCACACACTGTGCAGTCACCTTTCAGAATGCTTTGTTGTATGAACTGGATTGATGCTGCTGCATTAAGCCCTGAACAGGGCTCAGAAGCTAAGAGGCCTCGAGCACAGATCCTGACTTTCCTTTGGAGAGCCTGGGAAAAAGGAAGGTTAGGCAGAAATCCAACCCCAAGTCTTCCATTCACTTAAAACATTTACTCCTGGTTTGGTGATTCAGAGATCCCCAGTGGGTTGCTGGATTTCAGAAAGAAGTGGGGCAGCTTCTTCCAAGCCAAGTGGGCTTGTTTTGTCCTTGAATTTGGTCTAGCTGGGTAGCAAAGGCCAGGGCCAGGCAATCTTCTCTCAGCTTATTACACTGATATGCAACAGAGCTTTCTTTCCACGCATGCAGCTCTGTCATTTGCACCATGGTCAACCAGGAAGTCTAATTAAGCTTGAAGTGTCTTAAAGATTGTGCAGAAATTCGGGTCTCACATGAAGTTAACAGTGAATCAAGGCCTGGAGTACAGATTTCATTTTCTAGTATGTTTGCATTTGTAAGACCTGTGTGGGTGATGTATTGTGATGCCTTCCCTTCTGCTTTCCCTCCGTACCTTTGCCAGCTCTCAACTGAATGACAAACAAGACCTCACTATTTTGACTTAAGGCCATTTCCGCACTAGACTGTTATAGTGCTATTATTCCACTTTCTACCTCCTATGGAATCCTGGGTCCTTTGAGGCCCCTCCGTAAACTGTAAACCCCAGGATTCCATAGGAGGTTGACAGTGGAATAATAGCACTATAACAGTCTGGTGTGGAAATGACCCAACTGCCCCTCTCCAAAGTCTCTCTACATTTCATGAATGCCATCAGAACAATTCTCAAACAGGAGCTGGATAATGGAAAAGGTGGGCCCTCCAAAAGTTGCTCGACTTCAGCTCCCATCAGCCATTCCTGCTGGTTGTGCTCATGGGGCTCACTGCAGCATCTGGACGGCCAGACATTCCACCACACATCCCTCCTGTGCTGTTTTACCACCTCACAGATACAAAAATGTACCAGTACCAAGCCATGTAAGCCCATTAACTTCCATAGCACCCGCCCAAATAAGTCCTGCCTACCTTACATGCGTTGAATTTTTCTCTGCTCCTTCAAGGATTTCATGTCCATCACTTCTACATTATCCTGAGTATTTGTGGGAAAACTACCATCCCCTGAGAAGCCTGTCTCTCTGAAACCACTGGCACCTCCATGTAGCCTATTTTGGATAGCCGGTCTTACCACATTTAAATGGCAGTTCTGTCCACTTAGATGTAGATCTACCGCTTTCAGTGGAACTGCTTTAAAAGCAAGCATGAGTTCAATGGCCACCTTGTCTGTATCCAGCCCCAGCACAATTTCCAACTTATTGTCAGATCAGGCACAGGAGGGAACAGCTGGATGGAGTTGCTGTAACCTTCCACCTCTGGAGAAACCATCCACACTGTAGGGTCAGTCATATTCTGGAAGTGCCAAGGAGAACAAGACAGGTTCTTCCTGAATGGATTTCCTGCCTCCTTGAATATGCACCTTTCAAAACTGAAGTTTATTTTCAAGCTCACCTGTGAAGCTGCCCTTGGTTTTATTTTGCCGAGAACAGCAGAAGCAGAGGGGAGAAGGAAGGAGTTTTGTGGCACTCTTAAGAGTGCGCACTTTATTCAGCCCAGAAGTTAGGTTTACACTGAAATAAACTTGGGAGCGTTAAAGGACTACATGACACCATTTCCCCTTCCTGCTGTCCTTTTATGATGAAATAAGAGACACACCACTGTCTGTTTGGAAACTGTAAGACTAGTGCCGAAGAATACAGACTGCTCTACATTTTAACGCAGAATCGGCTTTCCTGATTTTCCACATCATCCGCCAAGTTATTTTTCGCACTTCAAAGCGATGTCTACCCAAATTACCTACCACCGTTCTCCACCTCCTGGGTCCATTTGGGAATGCTTACACTTTGCAGGGAACATGTGTAATTCTGGTTATTTGTGCCAATTGTTTACCAAGAGCTAATCAGATTCCTGAACAGATGAAAGACCTTAAAGCCAAGCTTAAGCACTGTGCAAAGTCACATTTGTTTTCAATGGAAGATCTCCCCTCCCATGGCCTGAATGAGCTCTAACAGCTCCTGGGCTGGATTGGACCTATCTTCTCAGAGGAGGCAGTCCCAGTGATTTCAACAGAGCAGTGTCTTCATTTAAGACACCTTTAAAGCACCACTCTGCATTTCTTCAAAGTCGTTAACTTAGGAGGCTCTCATTGTTAACTCATTTGAGACTGAAACAGTGTGGCAACTCTATATAGCCTAATAAAAGTCCACTATATAATCCTAGGAAATGCATTTTCTCTATCAGAGGATCGAGGCCTGGAGTACAGAGTTCCTTTTCTAGTATCAGCAACTGGCACAATCCACGAGGACCTGTTTGGTGGGGTGGGGTGGGGTGGGGTGGGGCGGCACAAGCTTATCTGGAAGAACATCCTAATGAATTGTGCCTTAAACAGAACTGATAGCTTAGTTCAGTCTCCACAACTTCAGGGCTTTTTTTTTTTAGGGTGTTTTCTTTAACACAATATGGTTGCTTCATATTGTTTGAGGGTTCCAGTTCTCCTTTTCTTTCCTCTTTCCTCATTCAAACCTATTTTTAAACTGTTGGTTAAACTGAGCTGCCAGACCTGAAAGCTGAATCGTTTCAGTTACAGGCAGCAAATAGCAGCACAGTTGTTTTCAGTTCCATTCCCAAAATAGTTACTGATTTCTTCCTGAATACTGTTATCTTTACAGCATGTTAATTTTTATACAAAGCTTTTTAACTTCAAATAAAATTGATTCTTCCAAACCAGCACCTTGTAACTTGTATTACAAAAACATGAATTTTTATTCTGTCAGAACCAAAAGAATAAAGAAAAAAGGTTGCATATCTCTACATTAAAGTGAAAAGAAATGGTTTTCCAATTTTTTTTTCCATATAGCCAGCACATAGCAAATAAAATAGAATGTTGCTCCTGAAGATATTAAGATACCAAATTTCAAGCAAGCCTGAACAAGATTATGGAATACTGAATGACTGGAGTTTCTGGCTGAAAAGATAAAGGTGGGGAAACAGGCCAGTTACAAAGCCGGTGAAAGGCTGCATGTTGCAAAACGAGTGGCTTTGGGTCCCACAGAAAGGGAACTCTGCTGTCTTGGGAACACTCATCGTTCCCTCTTTTTTGAGACCTTCACTTAAAAAAGGAAGAAAAAGAGTTTCTCTGAATATGTTGGGAGCACCTCGTAAAAAGGCCCAGATAAAAATCTTCAATTATTTCCCCAGTAAACAAATAGAATTTATTCCTTCGACATTCTCCACATCCTGCCTCCAAGCGATCTCTTTTGCGATTCCCGCTTTTCCCCATGAAAAGGAGAAAACCCAAGCCCGTTTTTGTGTTCCTTTTAATGCTTGCTCCCGTAACAAGACTCGATGGGCCCAGCCGGGGGGAAAAAGAGTCTCTGGCCGAGCGGCCGCCACTCTCCTTCCTTCCCTCCCCCCTCATTGTAACCGCCGGTAACTTTTGCAGAGTTCGTGGTCCCGGATGTCGCCCCAGCCGCCGTTCTTCACGTGGGGGCTGAGGGGGGCCGCCGAGTACCGCTTGCTGACGGCCATGGTCTCGGGGAACAGGTACTGCCGGTTGGCGTCGAGGAGGGCGTCGATCTTGGCGCTCTGGGCGGCCGGGCGGCAGGCCGCCTTGTGGTGCATGCCGCAGTCGCCGGTGTGGAAGACGCGGGGGACCTCGGGCACCAGGACCTTCCAGAAGCGGGGCAGGCAGGCGACGGTCAGGTGCTGGAGGGTCCAGTCCCAGTTGTAGTCGTCGTAGGTGCAGAAGGCCTCGGTGCAGGCGATGAGCTGCCGGTAGGTCTCCCGGTCGAAGGCCATGCCCATGTTGTGCTCGGTGGACTTCCAGGTCTTGAGCTCGGCCTTGTCGGCCCGCCCGGCGAAGGCGCCCGCCCCGTCGGCCCCGTGCACGGGGGCGTAGGCGCCCAGCGAGAGGAGCTGGCACTCGGGGCACTCCCGCCGGCGCAGGGCCCAGAGGCGGCCCAGCACGTGGAGGAAGTCCGGCGCCAGGTAGTGGTCCTCCTCCAGGAAGAGGACCGGGCCCGGGTGGCGCTCGAGGGCGCGGACGCGCTCCCAGACGAAGTGCAGCTTCCACCACCAGTGGTGCTTGGTCTGGGCGAAGGCGGCCTCGCGGTAGTGGCCGAAGGCGTCCGGGTAGCCCGCGTTGAGGCAGCCCCGGCGCAGGGCGGCCGCCCGGCCCAGGTCGCGCGGGCAGTCGCGCGGGTCGGTGCCCGGGAACTCGCCCGGGTAGAGCTGGAGGCTGAAGGGGAAGAAGACCTGCAGGACGGCGCAGAAGTCCACCGCCGCCGCCAGCGCGTTCAGCTCCGGCGACCACACGTCGTGGCTCAGCACCAGCAGGACGCGCTCCACGCCGGCCGCCCGCCGCAGCGAGGCCAGCAGCAGCCGCAGGTGCTCCGCCCGCTCGTGCACCTGCACCACCACCGCCACCGCCGGCCCCGAGGACGCCCCCGGCCCGGACCCCGCCGCCGCCGCCCCGCGCCACCGCCCCGCGTTCCGCACCGGCTGGTCGAAGTTCAGCCGGTAGACCAGCGAGCGCAGCAGCAGCGTCCCGTTGGGGCCCGGCAGGCCCGACCCCGCCGGAGGGACCCCGGGCGCCCAGGGCGAGGCGGGGGCGGCGGAGGAGGACGAGGAGGAGGAGGAGGCGTTAGCCGGGCGGGCGCGGGGCGCGGAGGGCGGGCGGCTGCCCGCGGCGGGGCCCGGCGGCGGGGGCGGCGGGGGCGCGGGCGGGCGGTCCCCCGGGGCCGGCGGGGAGGCCGCCGCCCCCGCCGCCCCCTCCCGCCGCCCGCCGCCCTCGCCGCCCGCGCCGCCCCAGAGGGCCAGGACGCAGGCGGCGGCGCCCAGCGCCAGCACCGCCGCCGCCACCTTGCGCTTGTAGATGCGGAGCCGCATGGCCGCGCCCTCGCCGGCTCACCGCGCCGACGACGCCGCCGACGCCGACGCCCGGGGCGCCCGACCAGCCCGGCCCGGCGGAGCGGCCGCCCCCGAGAGCTCCCGGCCGCGCATCAGCGGAACGGCCGGGCGCCCAACGTCTCCCGCCGCGGCGGCGGCGGCTGCTCCTCCTCCTCCTCCTGCTGCGGCGCTTCGGGTTCGGACTCCGGCGGCGGCCGCCTCCTCCGCGCGCGCATCGCCCGCCCGCCCGCCCGGCTCCCTCGCGCGCTCCTCGCCTTCCTTCCGGGCGCCGGGGGAAAGGGGGCGGGCGCGAGGGAGGGGGGGCGGGCGCGAGGGAGGGGGCGGCGGCCGCTCCGCCCCGGACGCGCCGACGGGCCACGCGCCCCGCCCCGCTCCGGCCTCTCCGGAAGCGCAAACGCAGCAGCAGCAGCAGCAGCCGCGGCGCCGCCTCCTCTTGCAAAGCGCGGCTTCCGCATCCGGCGTGGCTGCTCCGGGTTGGAGGGGAGCGGGGGGCCCGGCCCGGCCCGCCTCGCCCCGGCCCTCCCCGGCCGCCGCCGCCCGGGGCCGCCCTGGCCGAGCGCCACGCGCCTTTACGGCCCCCTTCCCGGGCGCGCCGGGGTCCCGGCCCTCTTCCGCGAGGCTCCCGCCGGCGACGCCGGATCTGGGCCGGCGGGCGGGTGAGTCAGCCCTGGGAGAGCCCCGGCTTCGGCCGGCCGCCCCCGGGCGGAGGGAACAGGAGCGTCGGCGGCCCCGTCTCTCCCCGGGGCGCAGGGCTGGGTCTCCGGCGCCGCTCGCGGGGAGCCCGGCTGGGCCGAAGGGAGCGGCGCGCTGGGGAAGGCGCGGGCGGGCGGGCGAGCCGGGGGGACGGGGCGAGGCCCTCCGTGGGCCCTCTGGGCGTGCCGGGCTGCCGCTCCCGTCCTCCCCCGCCCGGCGCAGCCCCGCGTAAGGGCCCGGAGCCGCAGAGGCAGGCAGGGGCAACCCCCCGCCACACAGCCTGCCCCCAAAGCCGTCCTGATAGCCCTCCACAGTCAGAAGTGACGCGGAGGCAGCAACCGCAGGGGGATGGACGGGGACGGGAGGCCCTTCGGATTCCCCCTGGCTCTGCGCAGGGAGGACTGGCGCCCAGCGCCAAAGCCCTGCGGGCCTTCGGAGCAGCCCCGACGCTGCGCTGCCCCCGGGCGAGGAACGGAGCCGTGCCTGGGAAACAGAAACCCCCCTCAAGGCCTCTCTGCCCGTCCCCAGG
Organism: Ctenosaura bakeri; assembly: GCA_948474755.1. Taxonomy (NCBI): domain Eukaryota; kingdom Metazoa; phylum Chordata; class Lepidosauria; order Squamata; family Iguanidae; genus Ctenosaura; species Ctenosaura bakeri. Next base: position 113,442 of record CAOLHI010004587.1, read on the forward strand.
CTTGGGCGGCGCTGGAGGAAGCCCGGGAAATGGAGGGAGAAGGTGGATCTGCTTGGCCGTCGAGGGCCTGGGGACGGCGGCTCCCCCAGCACAGAAGGGAGCAAGGCCAGGATCATGCATTGTGCGGGCAGAGCCCCAGGTGCCTCCAGGTGCGGTGGTGTGTCTTCCCTTTGCCGCTCAGACTCCATTCTCCTTCTTTTCTGGCTGGCACCCCTCAGGGCCGTTCAGGAGCCAAGGGAGGGCCTCCCCTCCTGGGGCTGGCAGCAGGAAGAAGACATCCTCCTCCTCTTGAACTTCTGGAGGTCCACCAGAAGGCCAATGAAGGAACCCTTTCCTACCCGCGGGTGGCTGTAGGAACACAAGCCGCTGTTGTCTGGCTACCCCTCAGCCTCCCCTGGCCACTGAATGTTGGGGGGCGCTGTACCAGGTCGCATGTCTCAGAGAGGGAGTCTGAGCAGACCGAGGTGCTTAACTTCCTCCATCCACCATGAGCAAAAATATTACCTGTGCAGGTGTAGCAGTCGGTCAGACCTGCTTATCCTGCTAACAGGGTGCCAGCCTATGGCCAGGATGGGTACTGCAGTGTAGCCTGAATCATTCTGCTTGGAAAGCTACGCTACACCTGTCCCCTCAGCACCTCCGGACTCACTATTTAGCTGCCGCAGCCTTCCACCACCCTCCCAGGGCTGGTGGAGAGTGTGTGTTGGTGGAGGATTGGACTGGCTGCGTCCCTGTGGCCAGAGGCAGGACTGTTAACATCCTCTGAGCTCTTTCCAGGGTCCCCCAGAGGTCTCGGTGGATGCTGGAGTCATTCTGTGCTCTTCAGCAGCCCTGTGACAGGGAGCACTTTGGTCATTGCCGGGGGTGGAAAGGAATGCCTACCTCTGGAATGACCAAAAGAGACATCTGAGACAGGTGGATTCACACGTGTGTACGCCACTAACCAGGCAACTGCCTGTGTCTGCTGCGTGGAGTAAGAGGAGGTGGAATCTATAGCCCCCTCTTCAAAGGGAATACCATTCAGAAGGCCCACCAACATGGTCCCCCCTTCACTTCTAATGAACCTACTCCTCTTAGGAAGCAGAACTTTGGAAATTAGTAAAGCCCTAGGAGTGCCGTAAGTCAGGAATAACTGGAAGACACACCACCACCAAAGTTTTTCCTTCCAAGCTCTGTTTGAAAATGGGGTTCTCCCCTTCTGGAAGCTTTTCCTGCATGTCTGTTACACCTGTCGGTTCTCCTCCTTCAACAGATTTACATTTTTGTCAATGGGTCATATTTAGCAATCTGACCAGAAGTTGCATGTTAACGCCACCCATAGCTGGTGGGCTTTTAGTAGGGATGGCCGGAGGATGAGCATCATCTGGTAGCAACACTGCCCCCAAACTGTTTACCAATAGCAGCAAAATGTCTTGTCCTCACTTAAATCATGGAAAGCTCAGAATAAATGAACAGGCCGTAAGTTGAATATAAGCTGGTACTGGCAACAAACTTCCAGGTTCTTAATAGTTTCAGGCATTACGTTCTTCAGTTTCTAGTCTTATTCACCTTACACTGGTTGGTGGCTCTTAGGGCTTTAGAACAAAGTAAGTTCTGTTTATGGTGTGCAAGCATGTGTCGTATCCTCCACAACTCAAAGCAGCTGAGGGCACTGAAGAGATACATGCTACTGCTACTCCTTGCTTCCACCGCGCTCCATTCTACGTGGGATTAGTCCAAGAATAATCACAATACCACTGTAAGCTACTCCTGAAACTTCATGAATGTGTTTATTTTTAATAAAAGGAGAGGATTTCAGCAGAGCTGCCTGGAATGTTACTCAAGAAATTGGCTTCCAAGTACCATACATATCATACTCTTTTACTGCCAAAGTCTGCATTAGTAGAAGCCCTCCCGTTTTGCACCCTTCCATGACACATTCTGCAGATTAAAGTGACAATTTCTGGATGTGGAAACCCACTTGCAAAGGCGTTCTGTGCTCAGGAAATCAGTTTGTGTGCACAAACTTCAACATCCAAAGTGACATTTCTAGCAATCATTCTCCAGCATTTAACAGTTTTGCATCAATGCTAGTAAACATTGATGGGATGTATTTAGGACAAGCTTTTTGGAAAAAAAAAAACATAGGTATAAAAATTCCACAAACATTTGTACCTTAAAAAAAATCATAACACTGTTATGTGTTCAGAGGGAGCACCATGTTCAAGGATTAGTAATTTAACTGTGCTTAAATAACCTGGAGGTTTTTTAGACCAAGTTCCATTGCTATGCAAGGAACACAGCTTCTTGTTCCAAGCTAGCCAAGCTCCTGAACATATTTTGCACACTGTTTTAACTTAGATAAGCATTACTGTGAGTTTTCTTTTTTGTTTTTTTGTTTGTTTCTTCTACGGACAAGCCTTTATATAGGAGAAAAGTCATCCTCTGTTGGGGCCCAATTCTCAGAGTACTCCAGCACCTTCCAGTCAAAGCACTAACTAGGCAGCAACAAGGAAGGAACACATACATGTCTTCAAGAACAGAACCTGAAGCTCTCTATAACTCTGAAAGGCAAAGAACAGCATCAGGGAAGAGAATGTAGATGAGGGGTTGGCAACGCACAGCCCTTCAGATGATGACTGTACTCTCCCATCTTCCTCACCACTGGCTGTGCTGGATTGGGCTGGGCTGATGGGAGGTGAAGTCCAATAATATCTAGAGGGCTGCGATTTGCCGACTCCTGGCATAGACAAACATGCAGCCTCTCCTAATCTGAGCCATGTTCTGCTGAAAAGCCAAGATCATGTGCCTTCCTTTTTCTGGATGACAAAAAGGAAAGAGAGAACCCTGCTGTTTTCTTCGCTAATCACACTGTCTGTCTAGTACTGTCTCCTTGCGTTTTGACACCTGAAGCTCATGCAAGTGTTCCTTACTCAGTGAAGCTTCTCAGATCCCATGAAACGTTTGCTTAAAGTAGAGGTGCAGGCGGACATTTTGGGTCTCCAAGGACTACATGATGCTAGCCTGTGGGTTGCAAACACGTGAGACCATGTGCTAACATGAACACCCAGTGATTCACTTGTCTCTGGAATGGAGGCAGAAGGCCTTATCTCCACCTTCCCCACTAAGGGCCTGTAAGAAACCCGGAGGCAGGGAATCCTGTAGTGTCGGCATCCCTGAAAGGCTGGACTTAAGGTTACTGGGAGGCTTGGGCTCAGGGTCACTGGATGCTTTGCAAATGTCTGTCCAGAAAATGAGAGTAGCAAGTCAGTGAGCAGAAGTAGCAGACCAGGGGGGCCTCCGTGCCGCCCATGTTATCCACTAAGACAACCGTGTGGGCCACGTTGTGCAGGTTCATGGTCATGGTGGTCTGAACGAAGCAGTCCAGGCAGGCCCACCCACACTGACAGGTCTTCGCCATGTCCAGATCAATGCAGAGGCGAGAAGGAAGGATGTGGGGGCCGTAGGGGATCCTACAAAAGAACCAAGGCCGGGAGTGAATATATGGATCCTGCTGGTAAGATTTCAGTGCTCTGAAACACTGCATTAAACCCAGAGCCATAGGCAGGATGGCTACTTGCACCCCAAAAGATGCCTGGAAGCCAGACTGAGCTAATTCGTACTGTTCATATTTTTAAATCTGTACTGTTTTAATGCTGTTGGCTGCCTTGAGTCCCACTGTTGGTAAAAGGCAGGATATAAATAAATCAAATGATAATTATAATAAGCATCCATTATTTCCCCTACCAACAGACCAAAAAAACAACAACAACCCTCTCCACTGGAGAAAGATTTAAAGTGCAGCTTTTAAAAGGATATAAGAGCACACTCCCATGTTATCAGGAAGACAAAGGAAAACAACTGAAGCATGCTGTCAATGTCGCTCATATTACAGCAAAGTTACAAAATGACTAGGATGTATGTGCAGCCTTCCAGAGATTGCTGGACTGCAATTCGCAGGAGTCCTACCCAAAACAGTCAGGAGCAAGGAATGCTGTGAGTGGCAGCCCAAAAACATCTGGAGACTCACTAGATTCCCCCTTGTTGCTGCTGTGTGCTAATGAAGCATGGGTACTGAAAGCCTGAAAGATCTGCTGTGAGCTGACCCACAAATACAACATTGTCCTGCCGAAAGCCATCACCCTTCCACTCTTCAGTTCCTGTACGCAAAGAAACTTGTTTACCAACAGACCACTGAGGTAACATGCTGTGCTTTCAGTGCCAGTGCACAGTATAAATTACAGTATCTGTACTTCCCCCCCGCCCCCAGTCATAGTACTAATTATTCTGGAAAGTCTTCATGGTTTCAAAAAAGACTCATGCCACACCCGAGGGACAGTGGTGGCTTTTTAAAGAAATTAGCACAAAGCCTCCACCCAACTGGGTCATTCTTTGGATTATTGCAGAAACTTCTTGGCAAATCGTATTCTTTCCCCAAATTTAGTAGCTTTTGGGGGGGGGAACTCAAAGGTCATTTCAGATGGTTCGTAGGATTTAATACAACTACAAACATCCGCCACAGATGCTGTCTCAGGTCTCATATTGTAAGAAAGGTGGGATATAAATTAACTAGATAAATAAACAAAATAAGACTGAAAGCAGGAGCTGCTGGAAATCTTGCCTTACACAAGCTTTAGGGAAATAATTGAATTCGCACAACACACTGCAGTAAACTGGACCTGGCTGCTGGAAACCAAGCAGACTTTGATTCGACCTCAAAACTCAGTGGGTGTATCTGAGGAACTTCACTTATTCTTATGGAAGTGAAACCTAACCTGGATCTATGGTAATTCTCCTGGGCCCTAGAAAAGGGCTAGTTCTGTGACATACCTGGGACTGAAGAGAAGCTTCTCTCAACAGTTTCAAAGTGCTGACTACTGTGGAAATTCCCTTGCTGCAAACAGCTCAGCTCATTTGCTTCAGATCTCTGTGTTTTTACTGAAATTACTTAGGATTGTATTGCTACTGTGTACCTTCAAGTCATTTCTGACTTATGGCAACTCTAAGGGAACCTAACATGGGTTTTCTTAGCAGGATTTGCTCAGAGGGCGTTTGCTATCGCAAAGGTCACTCAGTGGCTTCCCATGGCTAAGCCGGGGTTTGAATCCTGATCTCCTGGAGTCCTAAGCCATTTCCACACTAGACTGTTCTAGTGCTATGATTCCACTTTCAACATCCTATGGAATCCTGGGGTTTGCAGTTTTGGGAGGGACCGGCCCTAATCCAGTGCCCAAACCACTACATGTTGGCTCTCATTGAGAACTTGCCTACCAAATGTAGTAAAAATGAAAACATAAAACCTGCCCAGTAGACCAAAAATCTTATTTGCTGACTTCTAGCATTCTCTTGTCTACTGGACATCCTCATTAACTCTCAGCTGGCATGTGATCCCTAGCCACTCTATTTGCAAATACAAGGCTGCCCTGCTCAGCAGAGATACTATTCAGGACTGCTGTGATGAGGGCCAGGTTAAAGCCTTACCCCAAGACCAGCAATCTTGATCGGGACTCCCAGAGTCGGGAGTATAAGACAAGGCAAAAGATAACTGTACATTTACAGGCAGCCTTACAAATACCCATCACGTTTACCCACCCTCCTCTTGCCAGAATTGCTCATCACAGTTAATGATCATTTTAACTTTAAATTTGTGGAGGGCAGAGGGAAGGGGAAAGGAAGTTGTCACAATTCCTGGGGTTCTGGGTCACTCTTCCTAATTTTACCTGTAATTGACGACTGCCCTTGCTGCACATTCTGATAAAGTCAGTGGGATTTCTAGCTGCATGTCGGGAAGGAGCGGGTTGGGCTGCTCAAACGGATTGCCAAATAAATCCAGGCTCTCGAGGGAGAGTTTTGCAAACTCGCTAGGCAAATATGGGAGCTTGTTCCGAGCCACCGACAAGAAGCGGAGCTGGCTCAGCTGACCAATCTTGAATGGCAGCCGGATGAGGTGGTTGTCATCTAACTTCAGGTGAATAAGTTCCCGCAGCTGGCAAAACTGTGCCGGAAGTGCTTTGATCTTATTCTGACTAAGATCCAGAGACTGGAGTGACTTCTGGAGGGTGGAGTTGCACAGAGCCACACCAAATGATTCCAGGTCGTTGTCCTGAAGGTTGAGCTCCTGAAGGCACACAAGGTCCCCAATCGTTGTGGGAAGCTTTTTAATCCGATTGTGGCTCAGGTCCAGTTTCCGGAGGCTTTTCAGGCAAAGCATGCGCATATCGAAGCGCGCTAGTTTGCAGTAGGAGGCTTGGAGGTGCTCCAGAGAGTATGGGAAGTTCCGGGTTAAAGGATAATCCTTCCTTGACGTGATGGTCATTTTTGTCTTTGGTTTCTCAACTTCAGAAGCTTTTGGTGGGACCAAGGTGGAGAGTGGTAAGTTTTCCTCACTGGTGCCTAGGTGAGCCAGCTTCACTGCAGACAGGAAAGTCTTCAGCTGGCTGGCGTTTGCCTGCAGCCGAAAGGGCACACAAAGATTGTCAACAATTGCAGTTTCACTTTTTTTCCCTGTGATGCAGGTATTCCAGGAAAAGTAAAACTAGAAAATTTTCACTCTAAATAATGTTATATGACTTAGCACATTTGACTTTAATGTGATAAACAAATTCAGAGCTTTATGTGGAAATAATTTTATCAGAATATTTGTGATAAAGAGTAACGTACAGTTCCTCTGTGTTTAATAAAAAAGAACTGTACCTGAAAGAATGCCATTCTTTTGTTGAACATAACTAACAGTTTCAGTCACTACTTACCACTTCAAGCTAAGAAAAACCTGATTCACTACAGCTGTGATGTGAGTCTGTGGGCACAGGCAACTTTTGCCATGACTACCTGTACTTGTGACTGATTGAGAAGCAAGACACTTGCAAAACAGAAACAAGCTCAGCAATGTGTTTGCTTGTTCGCCTATTCCTCTCAGCACTACCGTTTGTCAATGCTTGTTTCCTCAGAAGAACAGAAGTTAATATCTTAAATTTAGGCCATCTAACATGATTACCTGCAACTACAGCAGCCCAGATAATAATAGATAAGTGTACATTTTCTACCCCGCTTCCCTGCTTTATCTGTAAGCTTGCTAGTACTTTTTGAATCGTGATACAAACCTGCAGAAGAGCATCAGGAGGCCAATCTTTGGAAATTAGAAGGAGAAAATGACAATACAACTTTGTTCAGTATTGTGTCCGCCACAATTAACAAACAGTACTGTCACAGCAGTGTAGAATTAGTATGGGTTAAGATAATCTTAATAGTAAATGAGCCTGCAAGAACAAAACCAACTCCTTTGATTAAAGTATGTATATGTTTTAACAAAGACAATCCCCCTTATGAATACTCTTCTATCAGAAACTAACACTGCAATTTGTGGGGCCATCATCCTGGCAAAACTGTCCATTGTGCCAGTCAGGCGAGGCTACTGGGGCAACAAGATCGGAAAGCCTCACACTGTACCTTGCAAGGTAACTGGTCGGTGTGGATCAGTCCTGGTGTGTGTCATCCCTGCACCACATGGTACTGGGATTGTGTCTGCCCCAGTTGCCAAGAAACTGCTGATAATGGCTGGAATCAATGACTGTTACACCTCAGGCAGCGGGTGCATGGCCACCTTAGGGAACTTCGCAAAGGCCACCTTTGATGCCATCTCCAAGACCTACAGCTATCTGACTGTCTTCACCAAATCTCCTTATCAGGAGTCCACTGATCATCATGCCACCAGAGTGTCTGTGCAGAGGACTCAGGCAGCTACTGTGGCAACTACTTAAGAGCCCGTACTTTTAATAAAGTAACAAAACCACCAGAAAAGGAAAAAAAAAAGAAAGAAACTAAATCAATCATACCCCAAAACACAGAGATTAACTTTTTAAAACATTTGCTTAAATATGTGTGAATTTAAAATATACCAAAACTGCAGAGAAAAGTAGTATTACTGCAAGTGATCTTAAGTCTCTTTTTTGGGAGAAAGGCAAGATATAAGTCTCGTGAAATAAATGTAATAAGGTACTTATAGAATATGGTCCCAGAGCAACTGAAGTAATCTGCCTATACTGAATACATAATGAACGTGTGCCCTCCCCATCATCATCACCATCATCTTATGGTCAAAACGCTCCTGTTTTTTGTTGCTGTTTCAACGTCAGTAATCCAATGGGCTTCCCTTGAATGCTGCATCCAAACTCCAGCAAACCAGTCCCAAGGGTGCTCCAGCTGGAAAAAGCTTAGACATCTTTCTTCAAATGGGGCTGCTAAGACGATCACCCTGAACTGGGCAAGCACAAAAACCACTGCTCTACACACAGAGGACGTAGCTGTCACCCTAGGCTTGGTCCTACCTTGCTAAGATGGATGTCCACTGCTGGTTCTTTCAGCCTCACAGTGGCTTTTCCTTCCTCCACAAACTTGGTAAAAAGGTGTTCTACATTCTCTCTCAGCTGTTTTAAGGGAAAAGAACACAACAGAATCATAAATAAAATAAAATAAAAATTCATGCTGAAAGGGAAACAAGCAATGTGTAAGAACACCGTAGCCTTGGTGATTACCAACCAGATGTGAAAACCACTCCGAAAAGGGGAAGGGCTATCTTCTCCCTACCTCTTTGTGTTCACTTTGTAAAGCAGGAAGAACAGCTGCCAGAGGCTGGAGAGGCATGCTGTCTCACATGGGACCTTGAAGCAGATTTAAAAAACAAAACAAAAACAGGACTGTGCTGGAGACAGGGCACCCTGATGTCACCAGATTCTGTCTGAACTTGGAACCTATGCATAGCCAGCTCTGGCCAGTACTTGGATAGGCGACTGCCAATGCATACCAAGTGCCGTGGGCTTTATTTCGGAGGAAAGAACTGGCAAAATCACCTCTAACCATTCCTTGCATAGGAAAACCCTAGAAAAAATTCATGGGGTCATCGTAAGTTGATATGCGCATGCATACTGCTGGAGATAGTTGAGTCAGAGGGAACACCAGTCTGATTCAGGAAAGCCATCTGTTAGTTAGTTGAGGAGTTCTCCACCCCTTGGGAACCTCCTTCTTTGGAGGTTTTTAAACAGAGGCTGGGTGGCCATAGGCTGGAGATGCTCTGAGTGTTTGTTCCTGTACGGCAGACGTGGGTTGGACTCAATGGCCATTGTGGCCTCTTCTAACTCTTATGTTTCTATGATTCTACAAAATGCAACCATGCCTCTCCAGCTTTCCATCAGGGATCACAGTGTGGTTATTATCCCTGTCTGCACGAGCTGAGAGGAGGAAATGGAAACCCACCAGGCTTGCATTTGACAAAAGCAACTTTGGGATTGGCTCCAGTGCCAAGGAACTATCACTTCCGGAGAATTTAAAAAAAAAAAAGTAACAAACAAGGAAAAAAAGAAAGAAGACATGGACACAATAGAGCAGTGGCTGTAGTGTCTCCAAGGCCTCACCCAGCCCTTCATGTAGC